>JAGFPH010014844.1:0-16737 GCA_018207615.1 Philaenus spumarius | reverse complement strand
CACATCCGGACAGACATTTTTTAAAACCCACTTTTTTGGGCTCAGGGTACTATTACATACAGACATGCACTATAGATTTCTCCTACATACTTTTCTTATTTTTAGGTGTTGGTTTCAACCCCAACTTCTACAATTACACGCAAAGCAGCAGAAGGACCTCCAATGACGAAGAAACCTCGTACGCGAAGTGCTGACTTGGAGAAACAAAGGGAAAATTTGATACAAACCGCATTGACAGCTATGCAGAAGCAAGAAGACGAGTTTGATGCCGTGGGAAAGTCTGTGGCGGCTAAGTTGCGTAAAATGAATGACATTCAGAAAATTCACGCAGAAAAACTGATCAATGAAGCTCAGTACAAGGGGTTACTTGACCAGCTAACAGAACATACCTGTATTTCGGAAAATGCTAGTTCCAATTATAATTTCATGTCAACCCCGACAGGGAGTAGTACTAGTAATACTTCAAGAAACGATGCTAATCGTTATTACAGCAACGCAATGCAGTACAATAATGGCAATAGTACATTTACTAATTTGTCTGCAGTTTCCCCTGATTATGTTTACCAACCATAACTTGTATATGAAAGAAAAAGTTCAAATTTGTAATCCTTAAATGTAATAAACGATGTTATTTTTGCTCAAAAATCAATTTTTAATTTACCTACTCAATTATCAAATATTTAATTTAACTTTATCAAACAGGACAATGTGTGTTATACTATATACAGTAGGTAATGTGATATACTTAGCCGATGTAGCGGTCTAGTGGCTAGAGTTTCGGACTGGTAATCCGAAATGGTTTACGGTATTTTTTGGACAACATTTAATGTGTAACGTGCGAAACGTTATTGGCTTCCTCCTTCCAGAAAAATAAACAATATCCTTCTTTAAGGAGTAGGGCCTACTGTCACTCATTAAAAATAGCAAAGGTTAAGTAAAGATCAACTGCGTAGCCACACCATACTGTTATTTATAAATACCCTACTCTATAGTAAAGGTCTATACTTACCTTTAAGCAAGTCTCCCTTAAGGCTTCGTAGATTGCTCTACACGTTTCTGGAATAATTTTTCCTAGCGATTGAGCAGATATTATTGCTGAGAATTTGAGGTCTTCGAAGCTTCTACCAGTTGCCAAGTACCGCAAGGTGACAGCAAGTCTATCGTCCACTGAAATAGCTTCTCTTAACACTGTATTTTTTTCTGGATTATTGGTGTCACTAATTCAATTAGATACTTATATTCATCCTCTGTCATTCGTAAATAGTTCTTGAAGTCATACGGGTTGTTTTCTTTAAGTTCTAAAAGTAACTTCATATGTGAATATTCATTCCTTTTTTTAAGCCAACTTTTAACCCAGCACTTACGAGGTTTCCTTTTTGGTGTCTTTGGAATGAAAACGCCAGCTTCGTCTAATAACAATATTGCAGCGGCCAAACGTTGCCTATCGTCCATTGTCCCAGTGCACTTCACAACACTATACACAATGTAATAACAACTATATAACTGTACACAAAAGACTTCAACATGCAATTACCAAAATTGTCAGATGACCTGGGCTCAACAACGGTTGGAAGGATACTGGTTCGATAGTGTAGGGGAAGCGAAGTACCTGACTTCTGTCGCCCAAACATCTCACGTACCGGGTTGGGTACTTGTGTGACCGACCAAGTTGTATAGTGTATGGAGACCCGCTAGATCGAACATTTGTGTGTCCAACTCAAAGCAAACCTGGTACGGGCTGGTTTGTCGGACCGGGTTGGATAGTGTATGGGGGGCTTTAAAGTAGGAGCTCTGGGATACAATACAGTAGGAGACTAGCTAATAAATATTATTATTATTAGCTAAACGAGAATTTTTAGAAAGATGCGGTTTTTTGCAAATGGTAGGGTGCATTAAGGGGTACAAATAAGCAAAATTTGATCAAAATCGTTATAGCCGTTTTTTATAAAAATATAATAATAGACTTATTGGGGATTTTTCAAAAATTTTCAAAAATTTTTAAGGTGGTTACGTTGTTAATCGTTCAGGTTGGTGCGCGCCCTGGAAATGAACAAAGTAATTAAATTGATACAGTTAACGAAAATTGTTAACAAATGACAATCAAAAAATTTGAACTTGTGTTTTAACCTATGACAAATAAACGGTACCAGAAACTGGCGCATACTTTCTCACAAACATAATATATTTAAGTTATTAAACAGATTCACTGTGACTTCATGATTGTATCAAAGTAGGAGATGGTAGTATACATTAAAGTAGGAGAGTAACTAATAAATATTATTATTATTAGACGAATGGGAATTTTTAGAAACATGCGGTTTTTTGCTTATGGTGGGTACATTAAGGGCTACAAATAAGCCAAGTTTTATCAAAATCGTTGGAGCCGCTTTTTTATAAAAATAACAGATTTTTTTTGGCCAAAAAGGGGGTTGTTTTTCAAAATCTTTTTTAGTGCTTACAGGCCTAATTGACGTGTTCGGTGCAAATTTGTTCGACATCGATCGAAATGTTTTCTCTCTAGATAATAATAATAATATTTATTAGTTAATCTCCAACTTTAATAAAAAATCACCTCTCCTAGCCCACCCTACAAGTCACAGTGAATCTGTTTAATAATTTAAGTATGTTTGTGAGAAAGTATGTGCCAGTTCCTGGTCCCGTTTATTTCTTATTTAATCACATCTTCTAGCGAAGCCGTGGGTACCAGCTAGTTTAAAATAAAGAACAAGTCCACCATGACAGACCGAACAGTTTAACATAACATGGAAGATATTCGCGGCTATTTTTCCTCCTCACTTGACGCGTGCGCAGAACGACGTGGCGTGAAAATGTAGTATATTCAGCCTCTGGACTACAATATTAACACAATGAAAAGTTCACCAAAATTGAGTAAATCTTTTAAAGATGTTTAATCTGTTAGAATAAAAGTACATTTGCAATTGAAATTTTACGAAAAATCTATTTTAGTTATTTCCGGAACACCTACAAAGGCACGTTTCACTAACTAGTTGAAATAATGATTTGAAACAGTTAACAGAATTTTTTTTAAACTGTATCTGTGCCACTTTTTGTTTAACCTCTTTTTTCGCAAAAATTACGCTAACATCTGTCTTGAACCTAAACGGCTGTGTCGGTGCAAATTTGTTCGACATCGATCGAATTGTTTTCTCTCTAGCTTTGTATACGTACATACAGACAGACATTTTGTAAAAACCACATTTTTGGACTCAGGGGGTCTCAAAACGGATATTTCCACAAAAATCTCAACATCGATTTTTTTGCGATCACTATATTTTCTCTATACTATAGTATAGTGAGAAAGTAAAAGTAGGCCTATTTAATGAAAAAATTCTTCCTGGTTTACTATTGTTTTATGACGCATATTACATTATTTTACAACTACTTTGTAGTCTGCAGGAGCGTAGTTTAAAGAATATTAAACTGCAGCTCATATTTCCCATGGCAATTCGCTAATAATAATTCACGGAGAAAGATCGTTCCAAGTTTACTTTTAAAGCGTTAAAGTTTTTAACGTAGGTACAGTAATCGTTTGTTTGTTTCGATAGCGTGATACTAAATGACACAGTTCGACCAAGCTAAGTAGGTTAATGGTTTGCAAAACTCGACTACTTCCCATGCTGCTATTATAATATCCGAACGTAATAGTTATGTTAAATATGTTGTGTGCGGAGAAGGAATCGTACGACAGGTAGCCTAGAAAGTTATCAGATTGTTACTTGATTTGCATTAGTTGTGTTTCAATAGGAATGAGAATCTTAAAGCACACAGACCGGGCGTGATTGGTTGGTTTTATTACGTTCCAGGGGTTGTAAACGAATAACAAACGACGGTTCCTAAATCGGAACAGTGGGGATAGAAATAGGAAAGGTTATGAAAAGAGAAAAATCACTATAAATTCCTTAATATATTTTTGTTTTAGATATTTATTCCCTGATAGAGTATGAGAATGGCTTAATATTTCGTATATAGGCCTAAGGAAAATTTGAAGGTAGATGAGATTGAGGAACCTGCTCTATGTAAAAATACTATTTTATTAAGATGTCAAAAATTTCGGTTCGCCATCTTTGATCCGCCATTTTAATTTTTTTTCAAATACAAAAGTAGTCATGTGATATAAATTTCAATGTAGAATTTTAAGACAAAATCAATTGTGAAAACTGCACATAATTCAATGTAAATAAATGCAAATATCTTCAGAACGGTTTGAGATATGGATGTGCTTTTTTCATCGTTGATTTGGAAGTAAAATTCTATATTGAAATGATGTATCTCATGACCGCTTTCTTATTAACAAAAGTTACATTTAAAATGGCTGACCAAATTTTTTACATTTTAATAAAATACTATTTTTACATAGAATAGGTTCCTCAATCACATCTACCTTCAAATTTTCCTTATATACGAAATATTAAGCCGTTCTCAGACCTTTCACCCATCTTGTACATACCAACAAGAAAAATAAAAACATAACTTCACATTAAATTTTTTTTTGGTTTTCAAAGGCGAAAAACCTAAGTGGTTATACTTCACATTAAAGTAGAAAATAAAATAACTACCTGCAATATAAAAAGAAACGTAACTTTAAAGAAAATAAGAGAATAGCTTCCATAGGGGAATAATATGTATGTGAACCTCTATGGCAAGTCCGTTTTGAGGTTGCTGAAGTAATTCATATTTACTTTAAAAAAAGTGTAAAATAAAGGGTAATGGTAGCAGTTAAATTTACAACTTAAAATAAAAACATACTATGGGAGAAACATACAAATGGGCGAGACAAAATGTAAAGACAAATTAATAAACGGGAACCTAAACATACTTATCAAAACTAATAAAAAGGTTTAACAGCAATTATATATACAACAAAAGGTTTAACAATAATATATTAAAGGTTAAATATAAAAATAAGCTCAACATGCTCTCTAAGAATCTTTGAAGTTGTACATAATATCGAAAATTACTAGTATTAAGCCAATAACTCGGTTGTCTTTTAAATTACAGAAATAATATTTTTTTTGAACCATTAAGTTTATCATTAAAAAAGGAAATTTTTTGTTCATTGAAGTTTAATTTGTAAAGTTAGTTGGTTTCAAGATAATTTACATTCAAAATTTTAAACGGCCACCAATTTGAAAATATATGAAAACATGTTTTGGCGTTTTGTACATTAGTGAAAGATGTCATACCAAATATGTATCCAAAATTTGCGTTCAGTAAATTTCCAACATCCAAATGTATAAAGTATTTTGTTAAAGAACAAAATGGTGGATAACTGTAAAACGAAGCATTTCCGAACCTATGTTTATATGAACTTTTTTAATTTAGTTTCACTAGTAGAACACGTCCTGAAAGTGTATCCGTTTCTTTTTGAATCGTCCTGTATATAGGCGGCTTGTCCTGACTGAATGACTGACTAACTGACTTAATGACTGACTAACTGACTGAATGACTGACTGACTGACTGAATGACTGAGTAAACTGACTGACTGACTGACTGACTGACTGACTGAGTAACTGATTGAATGACTGACTAACTGACTGAATGACTTACTAACTGACTGAATGACTGAGTAACTGATTGAATGACTGACTGAATGACTGACTAACTGACTGAATGACTGACTGACTGACTGAATGATTGACTGACTGACTGAATGACTAACTGACTGAATGACTGACTGACTGAATGACTGACTAACTGACTTAATGACTGACTAACTGACTGAATGACTGACTGACTGACTGAATGACTGAGTAACTGATTGAATGACTGACTGACTGACTGAATGACTGACTAACTGACTTAATGGCTGACTAACTGGCTGAATGACTGACTAACTGACTGAATGACTGACTGAATGACTGAGTAACTGATTGAATGACTGACTGGCTGACTGAATGACTGACTAACTGACTGAATGGCATAGAATCAACGTAGAGCAAAACTACTTAAGATACAAATACGAAAATTTAAAGGTTTATTCTTATGGGGTCATAGACGTAGACAAATTTTTTCGAAATTTTAATTTTAAAGCGTAAATAAGTGAAACTTCGGTGGTTCACTCCCAGCCCTGTATAAGATAAAACAGCTGTTCGAAACAAAAGTTTAGCAAAAAATGTTTGTTTACATTCATTACCATAACAACCAATACCTTTCTTAGGTTAGATTAACAAATTAAAAACAAATACAAACAAAAATCTAAGAATAAATGCTTACTGTATTATAATTCAATTCAAACATCTGTTGTTACATATTATGTATAAAACAGCTGATTTGTATAAACTAGGGGCTCCGCCCCTGGACGCTTCGCGTCCCAACCCCGCCTCGGCCTTCGGCCTCTGATGGCTGCTTCGCTTCGCTCGCAGTTGGAAAATTCGCTAAAGAATCTAGTTAATCTTTGGATCGTTTGTACATAGTTGATCGAAAAAATCGTTTCCGCCTAAAAGGTGCTTCCAAAATTAAAAAATGTTAAATTATGGCAATTTTCCCAAAAGTTTCTCGTCGAGAGCTTTAATTCAAGTATAAGGTTGAGGGGGGGTCCGAATACGGGAAGTGCCTAATAATTAATGTCAGTGAATCAATGAAATCGGCTAGCTTTAAAAACGTTGGGCGGAGCTTCCCTTCTCGGATGAATAGTGGCTAAATGGATGATTGGATCTTAAATCTGATGAAAAATCGGTAGTCTGAAATTAAATTTTCTACAACTTTTGTATTTAACATTTTTTGCTATCTCTTACCGTTTTCTTACAAAACGCGCTCAAAGTAGGAAAATTAAGAAATTGTAAAAATTGAAAAACTCTTTCCCGCCCAAAAGGTGCTTCCAAAATTTAAAAATATTAAATTCTGGCAATTTTTCCAAGAGTTTCTCGTCGAGAGCTTTAATTCAAGTATGAGGTCAAGGGGGGTACGATTACGGGAAGTGCCAAATAATTAATGTCAATAAATCAGTGTTACCGTCTAGCTTTAAATAATTTTAGGTTAGGCCTACAGTGAACCAAAAGACGTTTATTTGCAACCAATTTGGCAAATTTAGAATCAGGTAATTATTCTCTACAACTAACAGTTTCACTGATTTGTCACTGATTTGAATAAAAACCCCGAACCACAAAACAAGAAACAAAAACAATAACCAACCAACTAAATTGTAAGTTATGTTTAATACGTTACCCGGGTTAGTTATGTTTATACTGTTTCCTTTAGTAGGTAGGCCTAATATCAAAATTTGTTTGAAATGTTGATTATTGATTATTTTAAGTAATAATGGTGAAATTACAAAACATGCCTCAATTGGAATTATTGGGGATGGTCGTGTCTATTTCGATCTCTGTCTTACATTAGCTATCATCATTTCCGTGAAAATATCAGAGTATACAATAATCTGTTTGCATTGTCTTCACCATGAGTCGCTGCTGGGGTTGGCGAGCGAAGCGAAAAGGGTCTGAGCCCCTGGTCTAAGTTACACATATATATTAACTAAGCACATAGTTATTGATTGTTGAATGAAGAAAAGGGAGAAGAGACCAGGCTGTATTGGGAAAGAGTAGAAGACAGTTGGACCACTATACCACGCAAGGAGTCCCAGGCCATGGACATTTTAGATTTAAACTAAATAAATTAAGATTGGTAGAGTCGGAAAGTTGTGAGGACTGTGGAGAAGTGGACACTGCATATCATGCACTATATGAATGCAATAAATATAAGGAAGTGAGGAGGAAGTTGGAGGTAGAATGTGAGAGAATTGGAGTAGAGTATGGGAGAAAGGCAGTGGTGGAAAACAAAGAATGTTTCAAACTTATCAAAGAAATATGCAAGACCGTAGGAAATGGAAGGGAAAACAGGAATTAAAAGAAAAATAACACACGTACGAAATGGAAAAAAAATTAAACCCGATGATTCATGTAATGGGATGAGGGGATGCTTGTTTGGATGATATTGACAACAGGGCAGAGAGAGTGTCCGGTAATGAAATAAAGAATGAATAAGGAATTTTAGGAGAACAAAGTATAAAGACGAAGGCCTGATGAAATAAGTCTAGGACTTGATCATCAGGGATGGTGGAGGGCTTCTTGGGAGTCTCCCCAAACAAGTGTTAATAGGCTATTATTGGTTTTGAATGAGTCAAAACAAAAATATATTCCTACAATTAAATGTTTTTCAGGCTAAATTTTATCTTTCTAGGCATCATTGTTGTTTGAGCTTTAGAGACATGTGCACGTACTGATGACAGAAGTAATAACACTGTTACAGTAGAAATTGAAAGACAATAATATTAATTCGTTTTCCCAAAAACTACAAAAAACTTTGAAACAAGTCGTTACGTTGTTACCCCAGTATTTTTATATCGAAAATTAATACCCGTAAAAAATATAATACTATGACAAAATGATTCTTATACGTGAAATCAACCATAACTCTGCGGTCAACTTTTTTGCGGTCATCATCCGAGCAAATATTTCCATTGAATAGTTCGGAATTCGGGCGGATACTGCTATTGTCATAATTTTGTGTTTTATGAAGAGGACTTCTTTAGGAGGAAGCAAAAAATGTGAAGTTTGGTTCTATGAATGCCAATAATTTCTGCGCAGGAATGCAAGATTTCTCTATTTAGAATCTGACCGGGTTCTAGAATCTTCTTTTTGTTGCGGTTTCGTGATTTTACCGATTTTGGAATATTTGTGTTTGATGGGCAATTAAGATGGCCGCCATTTAGATTTGTAAAACTGTAAGAGTTACAACTAACTTCAAAATATCAGCTTTCTGAAATTTTAACGATAAATATGGGAGTTAACAATGACGATTTTTGTTCACTACTTTTTTAAATTTATTTTTTCTAACTTAACCCTACTTCATTCATCCTAATCTGATCTAACTTGACCCAATATGGTGGCTAATATATAATTTTTTAATTGACAATGGCTTAAATTTTCTTTATTTCTAACCTTTCCAATCCTAACCATACATAAACTAACCTAACCTAACCTAACCCTACTTAATTTATCCTAAACTAATTTAACTTGACCCAATATGGTTTCTAATATATACATTTTTAACTAACAATGGTTTAAATTTTGTTTATTTCTAACCTTTCTAATCATAACCATACCTAACCTTCTATCCTAACTGAACCTAGCCTAACCTAATCTAACTTAAACCCAATCTACTCTAACCTAAACCTAACCTAGCTCAACATAAGCTAAATATAAGCTTTGATCCAATATGGCCGTAATATATCATTTTTTAATTTCTAATGTTGATTTTCTAACCTTTCCAAACCCAACCATACCTAACCTTCTAACCTAAACCTACCCTGTTCTAATCTAACCTGGCTCAACATAAGCTTAACTACCTTGTTCCATTATGGCGGCTAAAGGTGCGTACACACTTGCGCTCCACTAACGGACGCGCGGTGTAAGGGCAGCGCGCACGCTGCTCCCCTCTGGTTCGTTGGAATTGTTGATTTCAACGAACCTCAGGCGATTCATATGAAGCCCAAAAACATTCAATATTCATTTTGCAGTGGAGGTGTAAACATGTTGTAAATAATATTTGAAAATAGCGTTATTGTAGTAGAATTATAAAAACTGGTGTTTTCTGAAAAAAATTGAAATTGATATCTATACACTTCTATTTAGAACTAAATTACAAATCTTTTGAATATTTTGAAAAAAATAAAACAAATTTTTACTATTTTTTATGTAAGCCTAAAGTTGGATTTTTCCGTTACAGGAATGTTTTGCTTCCTGAGCTAATAACTTTAAAAATTTTACACCAATCAATTTTTTAGTTAAATATTTTAATTATTTGGACCTTTTACTATAAAAAAGCTACTGAACACTTTTGGATTGGGATATAATTACTATATTTGGAGATTTTTTGAAAAAATCCTTGCAAAGCGCAAAACTCCAGACTAACTACTAAGGCCAGTTCTGCCACTTCCAGGGTTAACTAATCTAATAATGGCAATTAAAAGAGATTCGCATAATATAATAAATGATCCACAACTTACCTTCTCCTGTTCCCAGGCTCCTTTTCAATTTGCTCCCGTCGGTATGAAGAAAGCAAAGATATTTTTCTCGCCATTCAAGCATCTGCTTTCATATTAAAAAAAAAAATTATCCGCAGAGGATCATAAAGAATGAATTGGTTTCTGTAGGAACCTATTAATTTTATTAAATTTGATTCTGAACAATCCATATTTAATCACTGGAAAATTATATCTTGAAAAACAATAATCACTTGCTCGCTAAAAACCTTTCACGCCCCAGTCCAAAAAAGGACGGTGAACATTCAATGTGTTCGTTGAAAAAACCCGGCAGGAGAAGCATCGCCGTGAGCGGCGCGCACGACCCTTACGAATATGACGAATTGAATGCGCACGAGCGGGTCTTAGCGCGCAAGCGTGTACGCCCCTAAATATACACATTTTTACTTTCTCCACCCCATACGTAGTATATGGAGAAAGTATTGTTTTTGTTCAAATTTTCGAATTTGAATTTTTAGTGGAATTATCTGTTTCGGTGCTCCCTGAACCCCAAAAAAATGTTTAGTGGAATTATTTGTGTTGGTGCTCCCTGAACCCAAAAATATTTCTAGTGCTGAACCCAAAAAAGTCGTTTTTTGGTGATGTCTGTCCGTGTGTCATGTAAGGAAGTGTACAGATCTGGAGACCATACCAACGGTCCGATTTTGATGAAAATTGGTTTGTAGGTGTAGTTCTGGAATATCTCCAGGCATTTTTTAAATTTTTTCAAATTTTTAATTTTTAAGAGGTTTCCCCCCCAAAATGGCAAAAAACCAAACATCAAAATTTATCAAAAACGGCTCTAACGATTTTGATAAAATTTGGCTTATTTGTAGCCCTTAATGTACCCTAGCATATGCAAAAAACCGTATCTTTCTAAAAATTCTCGTTTAGGTAATAATAATAATAATAACCTATTTTTGGGGGTTTTGGCCAAAAAGGGGGTTGTTTTCAAAATTTTTCAAAACATTTTTTCTTGCATCTCTATACAGGCCTAATTGACATGTTTGGTGCAAATTTGTTCAAAATCGATCAAATAGTTTAAATAATAATATAATATGGATGTGTGTTACATGCATCTAATATTTTCCATTGTAACATTTTCTTACTTTTGCAATTCTAAATAACCACCTCCTATGCTACTCTTTTGAAGGTACAAAGTTTCAACTGGGAGAAAGTATGTGGCAGTTATCTGGTACCGTTTATTAAGTTAAAACTTGGTTTAAATATTTACTTTCTAACCTAACCAATTCCATTCTCACCTAACATAGTTTAGCAAAACCTAACCTAACTCACCAAACCCTAACATACACTTGTTTCAATGCTTTGATAGATTTTTGGACTCACTTAAATACATAAAATCATCCTTACACAACCTAGTCTAACTTAACCTATCCACAACCGAATTAAAGTTGTAAAAAAAGTGAAAATGAATGGAAGCAGCACCTAAACGATTGTTTCTAAAGTGGACATTCTAGCAAATAAAAAAGAAGTTGAATAAACGTTTTACCGTTAGAGTTTATTTAATTTTCCAAGATGGCGGATGTATTAATAGTAACCTAAATTAAAAAATGTAGTTATATTTTCAAAATGTTATTATCTTACTTAAAATCCGTCGAAAACCTGATAATTTTTCCTGATCAGTTACTGTTTGTTTTTTTAGGAATTCTGGTTTGATTTGCATTATGAAAAATATAAAAAGCTATACAATTGCTGGAGTGATCAGTGTGGCTCAGACGGTAGAGCGTTACGACGGAATCGTAAAGGTTCCGGGTTCAAATCCCGGTCTTGGTTCATGTTTTTTCACTTGTAATTTAATTAAATTAACCCTTGCTGAAGAAATGTGTAAGTGGAAAATTAAAAATGATAGTATACAATGCGCTTGGAACTTCAAACTTTCCATTTTTAATGGGCAACGAAACAGTCCCCCAATTTCTAAACAGTTTTTCTTTATTTATGGCTATTAACCTGTTTATCGACAGCAGGCGTTAGAGAAGCGGCCGCATCCAATAAGAAAGCGACTCGCGCCTTGGGCGCGCCCCGGCCTAACGCAAACATAAATAATAAAGTTAGGTAGCAATGTGGTAATCATTGAGTAAAGCAAGAAAGCAGTGTGTGGTCTAATGGACCAAACTTGATGATTATAAGGTGTGGCCACTTGGACCTTGTATTATTCTGTATCACTTGTTTGCTTAACATCGGTTCTGGCTTTCTAAATATACACGGGAAGCTCGGTGGGGGCGGATCCCTACCATCACGTATTGGAGCACTTTCCTTTTAAAGAGAAAAAAAAGCAAATACAGCTGCAGTGTCCAGTCTGTCGATTTGAATAAACGGGTGCCAGTTGCGTTGTTAAAACGATAATTTTGAGTCTGTAAATAATTAATTGTAAATATCGCTGCGTATGTTTTTCGTACGAAGTTTGTGAAACCCAGCAATGAAATCAGTAAAACATAATATGAGTGAACACCTGTTACGTGCCTAACAATCGATTTAATCTTGATTTTGAAGCGTAAAAGTAGTGAAGATTCGGGGATTCACTCCCAGCACTATAACAGAAAAAACAGCTGTTAGGATCCAAAGCTTAGCAACACATGTTTGTCTACATTCATTACCATAGCCACCAACTCGGCAAATTTTGAATCAATTTATTATTCTTTACAGCCAACAGCTTTCTAGGTTAAATTAACAAACTAAAAGCAACAAAAGTCGACGAAAAATGCTTACTGTGTTATAATTAAATTCAAACATCTGTTGTTACATATCTACATAATAAAAATGAATTGCTGTTCCTTTGTAAGCGCATCACTTGAGAACGGTTGGACCAATTTGGCTATTTTTTGTTTTAAAATGTTCGTAATAGTCCGAACTAGGTTTTTATATAAAAAATTTTTGAAAATATTTCCCGAAAAAGTTTCAAATTTGGAAAAAACTAAACAGCCTCTTTTGTATGGACTTGAGTGCATAGTGCACAAAAACAGCTGTTCGTACAAAAAGCTTAGCAACACATCATGTTTGTTTACATTGATTATTATAGCTATTTTATAATCAGCATTTATAATAAGTTTATTATTATTCAAAACCAACAGCATTTTTGGGTTAGTACGACCAACTTCTAGCAAACAAAAACCAAAATCAACTAAAAATGCTTACTATATTTTAATTCAATTCAAACATTGGTCGTTACATATTATATATAAAACAACTGATTTGGATTAAAAACTGGACATAATTTTAGGTTAGGCCTACAATGAACCAAAACACGTTTATTGGCAACCAATTGGGCTAATTTAGAATCAGGTTTTACAATTCTTCACAACTATCAGTTTTTTTTAGATTTTGTAAAAGCAAACAAAAGATTTACTGTATTATCTATAAAGGTTTACAAACTAAAAATCTAAATTTGTGTAGTACATTCTTAAGTGGCATAAAAACCATTTTACAATTCGGTTACTTAAGTCAATGCAATGAAGTTGAATAACTACCCTTTAAATTAAGTCAAGCAATAGCGAAGTATTGCTGGGTCCACTAGTTATAAATAAAACAATTTGGATAAAAACTTAACATAATTTTATATTAGAATCGCATAAATATTGTTGTACCAAAAATATTACTCGGTAAACTCGTGATTTAAAATCTCCTCAATATTTAGCAGACTCTTTAATACGTCACGGTTCTCGGGAAGTAGAATACTTTTAATTCGAAAGAAAAGAATAAATTAAATATAAATCCGCGCACGAGGAAGGACTGGTGGCGACTGTCGCAAACAAGTTTTCAATTAAACGTCACTGACATCTTCTCCCAGTAATAAAGTCTTGGCAACACCTTGCGCAAACAATCAGCTGGAATATTTCAATCATGCGGAATTACTTTGCATACACAGGGTGTGCCGTTAGCCGGTAGTACATATAACCAAAACTGCAGTTTCAGTTTGTAAATTTATTATTGAAGGTTTGAAAAGTACATAATCATAATTCTTGCAAAACAACTGAGCACGTAAGCACTGATTTAACAAATCAGCTGATCAAACAAAACAGCTGATCAATCAAAACAGCTGATTAAATAAAACAGCTGATCAAACAAAACAGCTGATTAAATAAAACTGCTGATCAAACAAAACAGCTGATCAATCAAAACAGCTGATCAAATAAAACAGCTGATCAAAAAAAACAGCTGATTAAATAAAATAGCTGATCAATCAAAACAGCTGATTAAATAAAACAGCTGATCAAACAAAACAGCTGAAACAATCAAAACAGCTGATTAAATAAAACAGCTGATCGAACAAAACAGCTGATAATCAAAACAGTAGAGGTGTATTTGCTAATCTCAAACATTAATTTTGATTGGGAACATTTAATTGTATAGGAATTTAACATCACATTTGTTAAATTGTACATACAATAATATTTAAAGTCAAGTAAGTTTTCAGATTATTTTTTAAAAAGGCTTATTATTTTCAGATAGTTTGAACGTTTATGGATATATTTACCCCCCCCCCCCCAAAAAAAAAGCGGTTAAGTGTTAAGAAATATGAAGTGTTAAGAAATATGACCGCCAAGAAAGCTCTTTAAAAAAAGGAATGATATCATTAATAGGTCACCAATCTTAAATATATATAAATATACTAGTAACTATATAAAGATAAAGTAATAGGTTCCATTCTTTGAAACAATATAGATTAGCAGACTAAAATTTAAAAAACGAAATTTTCCTCAGCAATGCAAACGAAATCCATTAAGTTAGTAACATCAACTAAGTTATTTTTATACAACAAAAATGTAAGTATAAAAAAAAATAGCTTGGCGTTCTAACTTATAGTATTTCGTCATAGTATCTTTAATTAAGTTTAACTAAGATATTTTATACTAGGGGAAACCCCTCCGTGCTCCGCACGCCAACCTCGTTAGAACGCTCTATACACATAATCATGTTTTCTTTATAATAAAGGTGTAGGATTAATAATAACCCCAAAGCTAAGATGATATAATGTTAAATGTTCAAATCAAATAATTTCGTATATTTTATAACAGTAGTTACAATAAAGGTTAAAATAACCAGCAAGGCTTAGGTCTACAATTTAATAAAAACCTAACTTAAAAGTTAGAAATACAAATAATTGCTTCAAAATTAGATATCAGCTGTTAATGGAGATTAGATTTATTAGAGCAAACAGCTGTTTTATCTGTTATTTTATTCAATTGGTTGCCATGGTAATGAATGTAAATACATGTGTTGGTTCATCAGTCTTGGCCTAATCTAAGAATTTTTTACTAAATTTACAAAATATTGAAATAAAACATGTTTTTATCAAAATTAATTATAGCCTATGTTACCCAGGGATAGTGTAGCTTTTAATTAGTAAAACTATTTTTTCGATCAGTTCAGTAGTTCTAGAGATTACCCCATACATACAAACAATCAAACACATTTTACCTCTTCATAATATTAGTATAGATAACAGAAATGTAAGTATTTAAAAAAAGTATAGCCTGAAGTTCTAACTTATAATCTTTAGTCGCAGTATGTTTATTTGCATTCAACACTCATGGTAGTCCTCTTCTAAAAAAGACCCAAAAGAAATATAAATTAAACTTTTAAAAGAAAAATATAGTATACACTGTGGGGCCTTCCTCATTTTATTAACCTTGTTTTACTGCTATCGTTTTCTCATTTCATCTCCAAAATTCCACCCATTTGCGCGGTATGCCTTGAAAACACAAACAGTATTCGGCGCCAGTGGGGTATCCTCATTTTCTCACCCTAAATTATATAGTAATGTTCTCACAAAGCATACACTACTGTAAATTATGTCACTTGCAATTGTGCTAGTGGAGCGAACATAGGGTGGTCTTCTTTAGTAAATATTATGAACAATAACTCCTCTTAATCTAAATAAAAAATACTCAAAGAACTTTCTCTAGCAAATATCGAGTTGTAGGACGAGTATGTCGTCAAACCATTTATAAAAAAATATCCTCAATCAAACTCGACACAATTGGAATGTCGAAGCCTGTTTTCGAAATTAATCCGTCCTAGAAATATTCCAATCCTCGAGTGACAGGAAACAAGATTGGCCTAATTTATGTTGCTGTGTTCTTCTGAATCCATTATATTTGCGGATGCTGCGAATATTTTATGGCCATGATTGAGTCCAAGGAAGTTTGTGTGGCCCGTCGGGTTCCGCGGGTAATTGGAAGCAAATCACCTGTTTTTATTTGCCAATGCGAAACAGAGGTGCGAATAAATCATTTGCTGAAAGAGTGGCACAGGGAAATTCCAGTATTGTTTTAACGGCAATAGCTTTATCTGACGTTCTTTTGAAAATAAATGTGTCCACGATCGATTAGTTTTTCAATATATTGTACTCTCGCCTCAATCATATTCATATATTTTTACATGTAGTTTTAACCTACCAGATATATAATATTTATGTTGTCTGTTAGCTTATATATCTGGATATATCACATATAAACCACAACACATGTTTCATAAATAAATGTCAGTAGGTACAATAAAATAGTGTTTTCTAAAACAAATAATCGTTCTTAAAACATATAATCGACTCTAGCACAAATAATCAACTATAACATTAATAATCGGTTTTGAAACAATCGACTGTAATATAAATAATCAACTCTAAATTAACTAATCGACTTTAAAACAAGTAATTGACTTTAAAACAAATAATCAACTC
>JAGFPH010014843.1:0-17545 GCA_018207615.1 Philaenus spumarius | reverse complement strand
AATCGTGTTCACTTTATTATTTATCTCTCTATTAGATATACAACAAAGTTTCTGTCATTCACGTAAAAATTCTGGCTCTACTGAGCATGCGTGAGAATATAGGTCACCATTACCCCCACCCTACTCCGACCCAACTGTCTCTGCCCTAATCAATCGTAATTTTCTGAAAATTTGTGTTCACTTTATTATTTATCTCTCTATTAGGTATATACAAAATTCCTGTCATTCACGCACAAATTCTGGCCTTACTGCCTACGCGTAAATTCTGTCTCCACCTTACCCCGACCGTAGTGCCTCTGCCCTAATCAATCGTTATTTCCTGAAATTAAAAATAGACTGTGTTCACTTTATTATGTACCTCTCTTTTATAGGCCTACAACTAAAATCCGTCATTCGCGTAAAACTTCTGGCCCTAATGCACATGCGTAAGGATGCCGTTCACCGCTACCTCGCCCTACCCCGATCCACGTGCCCATAATTTTTTATGAACGTATAGTTAGTAGGTAAACAAATTTGTTCCAATGTATTATTATTTTCAAGTGGTTTGACTGAAAAATGTGTTTTTCGGTTTGTTTACAAGCAAATAATCATTTTCGTTACCTATGAGTTATAATTTAGATGTTTATGAACGATTTACTGCAAATTACAAAAGATTATCTTCAAAATCCGATCAAATATAAGTTATATTGAAGAGGACTGTGTGGGACTGTTACGTCATGGTATTGCACACCCATAAGTTGTAGAAGTTTGATATTTTGTGTAATGAATGCTTTGCAGATGGGCGTCAATGTATTGAGTTTTTGTTTTGTGTTTTGCGGAGATATATTTGTATTTATTTAATTTTTGTAAATAAATTCACTATTATTATTATAATGTTTTAGGCAGAAAGTGTACAGTTTTCATGTAATGTAACCTACCAGTTCAAATTGAATGCGTGGACGACATTGTCTAAACAAAATAACCCAATGACTGAGAAAGAACCGCAGACTGGCCCATCACAATTAAAAGCCGACTGCAGCCCATTAAATCATATTTTTTGGTCTGTGAATGTATTTACAGTCGGCACCTTTGTTGCAAGCGCCCTGCTGAAACCGAACTTCCTTCTGAATGAATAATACATGGCGCCCTACAGGCCCTCCAGACCCTATCATTTGTCACAATCGTCCTATGTCATAATTTTAATTAGCTTTATACACAACGGTATTTCTCAGATATTAATATAGTTAAGAACGCTGAAGTACTATTGTATACTACAAGTAGTTTGTAACAGATACTAACTTGC
Organism: Philaenus spumarius; assembly: GCA_018207615.1. Taxonomy (NCBI): domain Eukaryota; kingdom Metazoa; phylum Arthropoda; class Insecta; order Hemiptera; family Aphrophoridae; genus Philaenus; species Philaenus spumarius. The sequence continues at coordinate 16,263 of JAGFPH010014843.1, read as the reverse complement.
TTTGAAATAGTATCTGCAGTAGGTAACCTGTGGAATGTTAGTTTTCTTCTCTCTTTCTCTCTCTCTCTATGTATTCAGAGTGCCACAAAAAACCTTAGCATGCTATACAGGATCGGAGTATTTAAGAGTGAGAAAAATTACTTCATGTTACACATACATTTTGACATTGTGCTCCTGATCATATGTGGTCGACATTTACGCTGTTAAACGTGAATTTTAGACATTTTTGCATTAGCGAAGTGCACATTTCTCGTCTTCTGTGTATTGTTCATTTATTTTTTTAATCAATATTTTTTTGTTTGTTTACAAAAAGTATTTGTATAAAACAGGTCATATTACAACACATTGAAACAATACACAATTAAACAACAAGCAACTTAAAAAACTGAGAAAAATATACAACAATTAACTACTATTGAAAAAATAAAAAATCTGTAGGGTGCAAAGTTGAGTTTGTTACACGAAATAAACGCGCAGCAGAAGGCATTACAGTTTATTGAGGGTGACTAAGTATACTTTGCACCCGTAATACACACAACGCTTTTCCTACAGCTACATTTTAAATTAGTGTTTTAGTTTAAAAAAAGATCTGTTATAGTAAACAAAATAAGGTAACAGTACAATCTAGTTCACATCTACTACACAATCTAATCTAGTACAATTTTCTGTATATTCCAGATAGTATTGTAGTTTACATTTGTGCCACCAAGAGCAGCACAACTCTAAGAACAAAAATACAAAATTTCAAAATATAACCTTCATCAGCTGATTTACTTTGCAACCTAAGTAAAACAAAGAGGTATAATTACTTGACGCTGACCAAATGTAGTTTAGTTTGCGAACTGCACTTTCTTAAGTAGCTGTGGGAAAACACATTGAAAAAAAGAGATCACATCTATCATAAAATAGTACGACCATGATGCACTAACTCATCCACCGAGTAAAAGGATCCAGTCATTAGAAATAATTGTCTAAGACTTTTCAAAATCTTATAGCTTGGTGAATTTTGAATGCTTTTGGGAAGCTTATTCATGAACTTTGCACCAGCTTGTGAGGGAAGTTTACTATATAAATTTAACCTGCTCTGTCTGGCATGATACTCAAAAGCTTGACTGGCACTGTAGTTGTGTATGTCCTTATTTTGGACATGATCACATTTGAATTTAAAAAAACAACACTTCTAGTAGGCCTATTAAATACACGAAGGTGCAAGTACTACGAATTTAAAATAGTTTTTCCGTCTTTGTTATTTATTTAGACCTTACAGCTCTTTTTTGCAAGACAAACACTCTTTTCGCATTCTGAACAGAAGAGTTTCCCCAAAGTAGAATTCCATAGTTCAAATAATGACACAGTAGCCCATAATAGGTTGTTAAACGTATCGATGTATAGCTTTAAATTTCTCAGTACTGAAAATACCTGAGTTAATTTTGATACTAATGTAGTCATGCCAGTTCAACCTGTCATCAGTTAGAAAACCCAAATATTTTATTGATTCCACTTCTTCAAGTATAATTGAACTGTCCGGAACAGGAAGTCCCTTCAATGGTCCAGGATCGTCTGGAGCATTCTCCAACATTCAGGAATATTTTAGAACATGTAGGAACAATTCGGCCAGTCTCGGCCACTTCGGTACTCGATTCCCAGCTGCTTCACTGATTTCCCATAAGTATATCTCCTAACCCAACCGCTGCAGTTATAAACAGAAAACTTCTTCATGGATGGGTGATGGAGGGCTACCATACCATATAACCTCCATGGAGCTGCGGGTGTGTTGCGGAATTATAGCGCTACTCACGGATTTATTATGTATAGCCTATTGATTTTTTAAGCAAAATTTTATACTGCACATAGTTTAAAAAGCAATTTAAAATTCTTATCTTACTTGATGAGAGATTTTGAGTTTTGGTACCATAAACAGCTCTTTACTCTTAAAATCTCTAAACTGGCATGTAGGTGATTCATTTATATGTGACATTTCCATTTACGGCGGATTTAATTTATCATAATTAAAAACGAATTGTATCAAAAGTAAATTTTAGATTAGATAAGTTTTTTAAGGAAGGCTAGACCCTTTTGCATCTTTAAAGAAAATTTATTAATAATCTTGTTAGAGTTTAATTTATATATTGGGGTAGAAATTACATTTACAAATTTCATGAGCCGTTTGAATCGTTATTGAACATAATGTTTATATGAACTCGTCATCATTTTGATGTGATGAATAGGCCTGTAAAATATGGCATACTCCTTCTGAAACATCTTTTGTATAACTAATCCGTAAATGAAAAATGTCCACAAATATTCTTAAACCGTGAGTAGAAACGAGAAATAAACAACCGAACTGAAAAATAAAAATGAACTATAATTTCCTTAAGATATGCAACAATTAATTATAAAATAAGTCTCTAAATATAGTGCAAGCTGCGAAAACATCTTCAATAAATTATTTATTAGAAAACATGTAGTACATATAGACAAAACATACATACATACATACACAGTAGCCTATACAGAATGTCCATTTTAAGTGTGCCACCATTGGGATCTCCAAAAGTACAAGATGTACAGCAACTTTAAATGGGGAACTTCACCTACATTTTAGTGACCATTAAAATATGAATTTCAAAAAACTGCCGCCTTTTTCCTATATGGTGGACAACTTTCGAATTTCTTATGGAACACCCTATATTTTATGATGATTTCGGATTTTAAAAGTTATTTTAAAACTTTTTTGTTCTTGGTGTTTTTTATGACTACCGTTTAAAAGTTAGAGAGGTTTTAAAAATACAGTTTTAAAAACATCCCAACTGAGTGCAAGTAATTTCGGTATGGAAACGCTCCTAATACTAATACAGTAAGAATTTTTTTAAGCACACAAATAACTTTGAAAAATCAACAAATACGGTTTTTGTTAATTTTTTAAACCAAGATACAGAGGAATTGAGTGACAAAACTACAAATTCGTCATGTAAAATTAAGTTGATAACAGATGTTCAATGGTTTATGCTTTTAAAAAAATCAACAAAACTCGTATTTGTTGATTAAAAAAAAATTTGTTTGACTAAAAATTGATTTAATAGTGTTAAGAGTGTTTTCATTGGTTCAAAAGTTAACCAAAATATCTTGCCTCAGTTAGGGTGTTATTAAAAGTGTAAATCCCTCTAACTTTTAAATAATTAATCGTATATGTACATAAAAAACAAAAAAACAAAAAAAAACACCAAGAACAAGAAAGTCTTAATATAACTCGTAAAACCCAAAATCATCATAAAATACTGGGTTTCCATAGTAAAATTCAAAAGTTGTCCTCCATATTGGAAATGACAGCAAATTTTTTAAATTTCAAATGCATAGGCCTACTTTTAATGGTCACTAAAAAGTAGGTGAAGTCCCCCATTTAAAGTTTGCTGTGCAACTTGTACTTTTGGAGATCCCAATGGTGGCCCACTTAAAGTGGACACTCAGTATACACTAAATTACATTCTACTTTAATTTCGGAAATAACCGGTAGTGAAAAAGGGTTAAAAATAGACTAGCTGCGTACCGAGATTTATGCTACGGTATCGACTTTTGAACATTAACTAAGGTTTCATTATTGTAAGCATAACTGTATCGTGTAGGTATTTATTAGCGAATTTCCATAGGAGAAATGAGCTATTGCAGTGGCCTTTATGGTAAGGCCCAAGGTCGGGAGTAGCAAATGAGCACCGATCATGGTCCCCAGAACACGTTTTTGGGTGTCATTAAAATTCATATATATATGTATTATGTGTTCGCACTCTAGCGACCATATTTTAAGTCCGATTTGATACACTTGTTGGTTGTCTACGTCGCTCGGATACAACAACCGGAATCAACATTGTTTTTAGATTATTCTTACGAGTATGAATTTTTTTAGATTTTTTCTACAAATATAAATGTAGGATGTTATTCTGCATATTTTATTTTTTTTACGCGACCTTATAGCTAGCTTGTTTCCCCAAAAAAAAACGTAAAATACTATAGAAGTACCCGGTTCAAAGCCATGTGGTGGATATTACCGTATGGTCGGCGTGCGAACCACAAAATGCATTGTTATTGAAGATACTCCCAATACGGGGGTTGGCGTGCGAAGCACGCAATGCTTTGTGTATTGAAGATACTCCCAATATGCAGAATGGCGTGCGAAGCACGCAATGCATTGTGTATTGAAGACACTTCCAATACGGTGTTGGCGTGCGAAGCACGCAATGCATTGTGTATTGAAGATACTCCCAATATGCGGAATGACGTGCGAACCATTTTGCAGCTATTCAGCACCGTCGTGAATAGACATATTTCCCAAATTGTTGGTTGAAACCCTAAAACATAGGCCTATAAACTTAATTTTGGAAATTTGCTCAACTCAAGTCAGCGTTTCAGCTGCGTTGTCGAATTATTTTAATAGTGCACTAATAATATAAATTTACAACTAATCTCTGTTGGTTTCCAGTCAATAAAAACACTTGTGCGCAACTCATTGCGCCAGTTTTAAAGTCCACTAACGTGAACTGTGGGTGTGACTTTTGGAGACAGTTTTAATGACATTGTCGCGTTGTGATTGCGCCGTAGTACGGTAGACTAGGCAACCCGCGCATTGGTCGTGTCGTGATGTCGCATAGTGTCACCGTCAGGCGCAATGTCATCCGTCCTCTCATTGGAGGGTTCTAGCGTCGAATCACAACTTACCTGTATGTCACCTTGTGGGGGTGGGGAAGTTGTGCGTGTTATGCCCCACGCAATTTGAAAGTTTTTATACGCTACGCACTGTTGGTTTGAAGCACGGTTTATAAGTAACTAATAGAATGTGGATTTTATACAGACATATTTTGTTCTTTTCACAAGTACTTTATAAATTATTTCCAACAAATATTCGTTAGGGGAGATCCTTGCGTGCGACCAAAAGCTCTCTTGCTCGTAAAGTTTATAGCGTTTTAATTTAACGTATACAAATTTGGCAAAATTCTTAGTATGCATCTATGAGCCCATAAGAATATACCTTTAAATTTACCTTCAGTAGTTTTTGCTCTGCGTTGATTCTATATCAGTCAGTCTATCTGCTTGCAATTGCTCCGCCCCTTGCTCGCTACGCTCACCAACCCCCGCGGCGACTCGGTGAGAAGCAAATGCAAACAGATTATTGGATACGATAATATTTTCACGGGAATGACGATTGATTAATAAAGAAATTATATATTTTTATACAGAAGAGAGCCAATTTTTATAAAATATTTAAAAAGTTATAAAATATGACCAAAATGTGATATGAAAAGTATTATCTCAAGGTGACCAACATGACTGAAAAAAATAAAGTTGAAATCATTTTAATAGTGATAGATTTTTGAATCGTGATGATTATAGTAAGCCCTTTTCTTTGTTTGTGTTTGCTATTACCTAACCTAAAAAAAATCAGTTGGTTGTGAAGAATAATGACCTGATTCTAAATTTGCCAATTTGGTTACTATGGTAATAAATCTAAATGCTTTCAAGAAATGTGTTGCTTCGGTATAGGCCTAATCTAAAATTGTGTTAAGCTAGTGATCCAGAATCAGCTGTTTTATTTGTAATATGTAACAACAGATGTTTGGATTATATTAATGCAGTAAGCTTTTTTCGTTTATTTTTTGTTTGTGTGTGATTTAATTTTGTTAACTTAATCTAAAAAATTTGGTTGCGTACAGTAATTAAATGGTTCTAAATTTTCTAAGTTGGTCGCTATGGTATTGAACGATTTCCTGCTCTTTACAAACGGAGTGTTCATGAACGATTTCCTGCTCATTACAAACGAAGTGGTCATGAACGATTTTCTCACAAATAAAATAAAAATTAACTTATATTGTGGTTTAATTAAATATGATTAAATTATATTATTAGTAAATTGTATTTATAAAGCATATTTTAAACCGTGATTTGATTTTTGACACCTACGAACTATGATTTAAATGTTCACGAAATATTTCCCTCAAACTACAAACGATTATCTTCTAAATTCGATGAAAGATAACTTATATTGAAGAAGACTGTATGGGACTGTTTTGTACATCCTTAAGAAGAAAAAACTTAATAATAATAGATTTTAATGGTAGCCTAGTTCTAGATCACAGGAAATCATATTGAAAGTAACTATCATGTAGAATATTTAGCATTTTCACTAAATTCTGATTTCATAGTTTGAATCTCTATTTTTTATTTTTAGGTTTTTTTGAAGGAGTAGGTTTACATTGTGCTGGGGTTTTCATACAAAACACCCTGCATATAAAAATGTAAACAAAGGAGGCGAGCACAGCGAAACGGTTGTTTCTACAGTAACATATTGAAAATAGTTTGAAAATAATGTTGATTTAGTTTTTAATAATTTATAGGTTTCTAATTTTAAATGTTTACAATATTCATATGCTTAAAACAATTCTTAACTGGCATGTAGGCTTCCACTCAGTAGCATTTCCCATAAATTCTGAGTTTATACTTTGTGTATTTGGTTTTTGTGTTTGTGAAGGCCTAAGTCGTGCTGGTTCTTTTTACCCAATACTGTAACTCTTGTTATGTCGAAATCTCAATAATTTGATTTAAACAATAAATACTGTTTACTATGTTATCTTTGAGGTTATGACTAACTTATTTTCCCCGTCTTCATTAGCCTTAAGTGCAAAACAGCAGGACGTTAAAAAAAACAACTTATTTTTCCATAGGTTTCATAATTAAGGTGGCGTACGAAGCAGGCACAGCCCTACTACCTTAGTCTTTATGTAAGTGATTTTCAAGTAAATTATTATTTAAATCGACAGTAAATCATTAATTTCGACTCGTACCTAGTCGACTACTTTAGTTATAAAAATCCACCTTCCGTTACACTACTTTCAAAACACCCTGTATACAAGAAACAAAGGAGACGAGCGAAGCAAACGGATCTTTCTAAGTTGCACAGTAACATATTGAAAATAGTTTGAAAAGAAATGTTAATTTAATTTAAAATAATTTATAGCTTTGTACTTTTAAATATGCAATAATCGCCTGTTTAAAATACCTCTTAACTGGCATGCAGCCTATTACTCAGTGGCATTTCCACTATGTTATGAATCTCAAATTTGTATTTAATTTGTATGTGTATTAGTAGGCTTAAATTGTTCTTTTTAACCTATATTTAAAATTGTGTGAAGCACGATTAGGTCTTTATAGCCTATAGGCCTAGTCGTTCAAGTAAATCATTACTTTTTGACTCCTGTTTGGCCATCTATTTTAGCTATCTAAAATCCAGCTCCCTTTATATTACACTACAGGACTTTCAAAACATCCTGTACACAGGAATGTAAACAAAGTAGGCGAGCGAAGCAAAACGGATGCTTCTACGTTGCGCGGTAGCCGGACATATCATTAAGTTAAACTTTACTCAATTATCCGGAGCAGAGAATAAAACTAAAATAATGAAAACAAATAATTTATAATAATATATTTAGTGAACGGAGGGAATATTTCGTATTATAATTTGGAACCCGACCCTACGGTTAAATTGCATAGCCACGGTTAACCTTCGGTAGCAGTTAGACAAAAACAAAAAATAGATTTCCAGAAAGTCTATAATCGAGTAAACGATCGATTTGTACAACGGACGACTGTCTTATTAAGTCCGATCTTTCAGTGCTTGGGTAGGCTATTATTTAAATTGATACCCTTTGGGGCAAGTCGGAGATGTAGGTCTGGTGTTGGAGGTAGGAACCGATTCGATTCTTGTTGAAACTGTAAAGTGATTATGCTCCATTGCAACAGGGTGGTTTAGAAATGAATGGGGAACACAAGAAGTAATTAATTTGGTATTATTTTAAACAACTTTATATTATTTACTAGGGTCTCCGCCCGTTGCTCGCTTCGCTCTGCGTCCCATGGCGAAGTCACTGCAAACAGATTATTGTATACTCTGATATTTTCCCAGAAATTAAGATTGAGCGGTGACCTATATATATATATACATAGCTAATGTAAGGCAGAGATTAGACGCGACCATCTCCAATAATTCGAATTGAGGCATGCATTGTTATTTCACCATAATATTTAAATATTCAATAATCAAAATAATAAAAAAAACATTATATTACCAACTGAAGGAAACAATATAATATATAACAAAAGATGTTTGACTTATATAACAGCAAGACTTTTGTATGCTTTTTTACATAATATAAAAACAATTTTAGTTGTGAAGATTAATTACCCGATTCTATATTTGCCAAATTAGTTGAAAGTAAACGAGTTATGGTTCATTGAAGGCCTGAGCTAAAATTATGTTAAGTTTTTTGATCCAAATCAGCTGTTTTATTTATAATACGTAACAACAGTAAGCAATTTGAATGACAATACAGTAAGCATCTTTCGTTGCTTTCAGTTTGTTAATTTAACCTTAAAAAGCTGTTTGTTGTAAAGAAGAATAAACTAAGTTGGTTGCTATGGCAATGAATGTAAACCAAAACATGTTAGTAAATTTTTAATCCGAACGCCTGTTTTAGGGCTGGAAGTGAACTCCCGAATTTTCACTATTTTTACGTTTTATAATAAAAACTTTAAAAAATCCATTCTTAGATGTTCATCTTCGACCCCATAAGAACATGCCTTTAAATTGTCGTTTTTTTCTTAAGTAGTTTTTGCTAAACGTTGATTTTACGTCAGTCAGTCTTGAAAAACCCTCTTATAAATACAGAGGTGCTGAAAAGTCCGGAGACACCCCTGTAAATGTTTATATAGTGGGTAGAGAAAAGTCAAATTAATAAAACGTTTATAAGGCATAAAATTGTACTTTTTATATATGGGGCAACTTCGCCCTCATATTCAAGACTGAAATTTTAGAGGTTCTCAAATTTGTTTAATATAGACCCCTATTGTATGTCCCTTCATTTTAAAAGTACTAAAAACTACCACCATTTTCAGTAGGGTTAAGATAGAGACTACTAGTTTAGTTTCTTAGTTTTCTTTAATCAATAACTTTAAAATGAGGGGTCACATGATAGGGGTCTACATTAAAACAATTTTAGCAACCCACAAAATTTCCAATTTCTTGTTCAGTCTTGTTTTCCACTGTTCAAAGGCATGGAGAAAATCAGTTTCTGTCAGCTGGTTTCTTCTTTACAGCATCAACCGACTCAATACGTGTCGCTTTAAGCACTGATTTAACTTTTGGAAAAAGATAAAACTAGAACGGTGCTGAATCGGAAAAATATTGAGAATGCTCCAGTGTAGTAAGGTTTTTTCACAGTAAAAACTGTTTCTCAAAAAGTGCTATGAGAGCAGCAGCTGTTGATGAATTAAGCCATGTTTTCGTATTTGTGAAACAGCTCTTTCTCTCAGCTTTATCAAACATTCCTTATAATAATGCTGGTTGTTTGCTGTGCCTTCATGAGTCCTACAAGTCCTCCATGAGGTGATGGTATCCACCTTTGGTTGACGTGGTGTACCCAACTGAATACAACAGTTCGGTTGGATACTGAATACAACAGTTCGTCATCACCGCTGGAACTATCGTCTTCTAAACCACGGCACGCTCTACGATAACGCACCACGAAGCACTAGGCAGTGAAACTGAGAACCTCCCTACTTAAAACGTTAGATAGCAACTGACTGAGCGGAAAATTATGTGTACAATTTTCCAGCTCTGGAGGCCCACTACTTAGCAGACGACTGTTGCTATGCGAATCGGACATGTTGCCTCATGTGACGTTGGTGTGAAAAGACCTTAATTGGCTTTTCCCGTTACACTACCGATCTAAATGGAAATTCACCATCAACTGAAAATCACAGGTTATTGCTGCTTGTTATGCGAGTTAAGACAGTTAAGGTAATGGTATCTTGAAATTAACACCACATTTATTACAGAAAGCCAAACAGTTTACGTAGATTTTGTTTCAGTCAATGTTTACAATTCATAGACGGAACAAAGTCAAAATCGTTTTAAAGGTATTACTTTTTATCTGTGATAAGACGACGAAAGTAAAGCAAAAGGTTGTTGCCTCGATCCCAGGTTTAATTCTCCGGCCAGGTTTTACATCCGTGATAAGTCGGTGGAAGTAAAGCAAACCGTGGTTGGCTTGATTCCAATTTAATTCTCAGTTAAAGACCAGATTGTTTACCTGTGATAAGACGATGGATGTAAACCAACAGTGGATGCATTGACAAAAGGTTTAATTCACGGATAAAGACTACGCTTTTATCTGTGAGGAGACGGCGGATGTAAATCAAATGGTGGTTGGATTGTTTCCAAACTGGTGGAATGCTATTAGTTTTCTTCCTTTAATTCGAATTTTATTGTAAACTCGAGGAATAAACCATTTTAAACACATTGACTTCTTTGTAATACTAGGATTCGCGGAGTAGAGCGTCACAGAGGTTAAAGAATGATACAATTTAAACATCCAACACGGTTGCATAGGGTCGTACCTAGATCGATTTAGTTGCGCTGTACGCTTCTCTCCCGTCTTCAGTAGTATAACTGACATAAAGAAACTCATTAGGAATAAAACATATAGTCTATTAGTACATTGTACGATATCGTCTGAACGATCCCGGAAAGAGATCCTTATCTTGATCGGACGACGCGGGTACAACAGGTCAAACATTTTACAAAAGTGAATAATGTTTTCATAGTATATATTTTGAATATTAATGTAAATACATGCGTGCACAGACTTATGCAATAATGAGATAAGGTTTCAAGTTTCCTTTTCTAGCGCCAATTACCGACTGTCCTGTAGGCAAGCCAACTGCTAAGGTTACCAATAATTGGCTATCCCATTGGTAAGATTTATTGTAAGCAGATGGCAAGTGCCTGGCTGACATTTATCTTGTGTTTGTATATGTAATAATTATACACGGCTAGGTGTTCCCAAACGTTGACGGTGCATCGCGGTAAATGCCCAGCCCTTCTGACTTCACTTATAAAGTAACTATTCCAACTTGGCCGAGTTAATATTTTATGCGGAAAACATGTGAGCGGTTCGGCAGATCTTTTGCGCATGCGTACTGTATGTATGTGTTTTAGCTAACAGGAGAAGAGAAAACGCTACCACTTGCGCTACTAAAATTACACTTCTTATATAAAAACTTTTTCAAGTAAAACTGACCTGATATTCCGAATGTTGACTCTTGTAAGAAAATGTTTATTAAAAAAATGCTTAGTGAATATTTATTTACAAGGCGGCCAAAATAATTATAATGACAACAGTGCTTTATTATAGTTCAATATAAAACATGATCCTTTTGTATTAATTATTAGTTTGAACTTCTTGTACTTTAAAAAAAGAGAAAACAAAAAACCAGAACAAACCAAACCTTTTACTGCACAATTACAGCAGTAATCTTTCTAGCGATTGTCTGTGGGGTCAACAACAAATGTAAAACAAATAAAAAAACTACATATAAATCTATAGATCTTCTTAATTAATTCATTACACTATCTATACGAATATTATAAAGAGGTAAAGTTTTTTTTTTATGTAGGGGGTAATCTCTGGAACTACTGAACCAATTGAAAACATAGTTTTACTAATAAAAAGCTACACTATCCCTGAGTAACATAAACAGCTGTTTGCTCTAATATTTAGATTAACAGCTGATTTCAAAATTTGAAGCAATTATTTGATTTTCTAACTTTTAGGTTAGGTTCTTATTAAAGTGTAGACCTGAGTCTTGCGCTGGACCTTTTAACCTTTATTTTATTATAACTACTGTTATAAAATATACGAAACAATTTGAATTGAACATTTAACACTATTTACCATCTTAGCTTGTGGCTATTATTAATCCTACACATTTATTATACAGAAAACATATTATGATATAACATGTGTGAAAAGGGCCCAACGGGGTTGGCGTGAGAAGCACGCATGGGTTTTCCCTAGTAACAAATAATTTCATCATCCAGCTGAACCGCTGACATGAGTTGATCGAATTTCCAAAATTAAGTTCGTATGTTTTAAGGCTTCAATCAACTTCTGGTCTACCCATGAATGCGCTGAATAGCTGCCGACGTGTGCGAAATAATATATTAATAGAATTTGTTTCCACCTCAACCTCCAGCCTCGGCTTACGTGCTGCTACGTTCAGCTGAAAAACTAGCTTAGCGAGTTTGCTTTCGAGCCATCAGCCTCGGGTCAAAAGCTGTCCTCACCTGTCCGCGTGGATTTGAACCAGCATCTTTTACGGTATTTTACCTGTTGATCGATTTTGGGGGAACCAGACGGATTATGAGGTCGTGTCAAAAAACTAAATTTGCAGCATAATCTCCTATATTTATTTATTTAGACAAAATTAAAAAAAAGTTTAATTCTAGTACGAAAAGTCTAAAAAATTGTGACTTCCGGCAATGAATACTTAAATGTAAAGAAGCGCAGGTCTTACAGACTCAATTCTAGTAGATTTTCTAACTCGAAGTTGTAGTGCAGCAATGAACCACGACGCAGCGCTAGCACACCATTTTGTGCGCGGTCAAGAGCGAGAGAGTGCGACATACTAAGTGCAATGACTACATGTAGTCATTGCTAAGTGTCACTCTCGCTTTGTCTGGTTGCCACGAACCAGAGAAGAAAACATTGTATCTCGCGCTCTCTTGCACTTCACCGCGAGTTAAATGGTTTGCCAGCGCTTCCTCGTGGTTCATTGCTGTACTACAACTTCAAGTTATAAAAATCTATTAGAATTTAGTACATAGGACCTGCGCTTCTTAACCTTTAAGTATTCATTGCTTTCGGTTTTTGGACCAAATCGAACGTAGAATGGTAGATGAGTGCGAACACATAGGCTATACATATATATACAACTTTTTAATAACACCCCAAAACGTGTTCTGGTGACTATGATTGGTGCTCATTGACCACTCCCGATCTTAGGTTTCATCATAAGAGTCACTGCAATTTGATCCGAACAGCTGTTTTATCTGTTATAGGGCTTGGAGTGAACCCCCAGAATGTTCACTATTTTTACGTTTTAAAATAACATTTTTGCAAAATCCTTTCTGAGTGTGCGTCCATGACCCCATAAGAATATACCTTGAAGTTTTGGTATTTGTATCTTAAGTTGTTTTTGCTCTTAGTTGATTCGATGTCAGTCAGTACAAAACCTCTTACATATAAGCTATAGATAGATTTTGTTTAATTCGGTCGCTGCGAGTCCCAATTGTTCCGGATTAATGAGGTGTTAACATAGGCGACTTACTAATCTAACTACCCATTGGCCTACATGGTATTCACCCGGATTCGAACCAGAGACCTCAAGTTTTGTGATGAAGATTTGTCTAACTGTTATGTTTTGATCGAAACGTTTTGCGTAAACTTTACGCGATGAGGATTTTAAAATCAACGAAACGTTAAGGGCGAGTATAAAGAGAAACAAATCTTTTTAACAAGGTCTAAACTAATTTCGACGAATCCCCAAACCAAAACCGTCTCGCGCTTCGGCGCATTCGGAAATCCCTTTTCAACCGGTCGCGGAGAGAAACCATAAACCAAATTAATTCTCCCGAGTTATTTTACCGATGACGCAACGAGTGTCACGACGCGAAGACAAAGACAAAAAAACACGAGTAAAAGAGACAGAGAACAAAGAACCAATCAAGTTATGTCGCCCCGCCCCGAGCTATCAGACACAAGTCGTGATTGGTCACTCGGTTACCGTCACGGATTTTAAAACCACAAATCCGTTCCGAATACAATGACTACTTGAAATACAAAAACAATAGACGAGGTGAGCTCTCGTAATAATCACTTGTAAGGACTCGCTGAGGGCGGTGCATCGGCGAATCGAGAATGTCCGTAGATTAGTGTCCGTCAATTGTAATTGAGGATTTTTATTATTTATTTCTTAAAATCGGTATCGTATCGAACTACCTATCGACTTTTTATTAAAGGCTCCTTATTGTGCAAATTACGTAAATATTTTTTAAACAAATATTAATGGTGTGCATTACCACTCGAGTAAAAGCATCGAATTCAATGAGCGAAGTAAACCTTGAGAAACTTTGAAATACGATATCGCTTTGGTAAAGCGCTCGACCGCGACTAGAATATCGCTAGTGTACATTTACGCAGTGGCGGCTCCCGTTTAGGCACTGTGGAACTTGCAACACCCCATATTTCCACGTTTTTGTATTTGTCATCTACAAAAGCAGAAGCTGCTTTTTGTTGAAAAAAAAACATAAAATTTGTAATTAATTTAAAAGAAAAGATAACGCTTTAAACAATCACTCAAAGGGTAATTTGCCGAGAACTGTCCCTAAACATTTCCCACTGTTTGATCACTTTGATCCAGAGACAGTGCGAGTTCATGTGGGCGTTATCTAACGTAATAGGATAAATAATACTAATAATGTGTTGCAGACTATTAACACGTTAATACGTTCCATAGAACACCCTATTATTTGTGTAACGTCAAGCCATAACGCAGTGAAGTAGGCTAAAGGTGGTCTGTGGAACGTTCCAGTTATGTGTTAATCCCGAGCATTGCATGCAAATAATATTATTAAGGGTCTGCTCCAGTAAACGAGAAAGCAACCGGAAACGCAAGCGCTTCTCACTATATCCCTATCTAAACAGTGCAATTTCTTGCAGCTGAACGCTTTGACATTGTCTCATTTCAAACCATTTTATAAGTCTATCTTTTGTAATTGAGTGTTGAAAAAAAACTGAATGTTCTTTATAAAATTTCGGATCCGGCTTGCAAATTATTTTTCATTATTAATTTTTTATTGTGTTAGGAAAAAAATTCAAACTTTGTACTTACAAAATGTCTATTACATAACAAATCAAAAGCATTTTTTTTTAAATGTAAAATGCAAAACGGATGCGTATTGTGACTGTGCTTAAAATGAGACCTTACAAACAATTTTATGATAAAAATAAACGAAATAAATGGTTTGAAATTTAACATTACTCTTATGGGATAAAAATCCAAGATAGCCGCCACTACAGCAGACCCTTTGCTTTACAGACTTTTGCCACGTTAATACGTTCCATAGAACACCCTCCAAAATGTGTAGGCCTATCTTGAACAATCTACTTATTCCTAATATTAGTCTAACAAATTAAAAATCTGCTGAAAAATCTGAAAGTAAACATATACGTCTATTACATATAAACATCTATTACGTTGAAAAGAACCAAGATCTGTCTAAATTCGGTGCGTATTACGTCACCACAAACAAGATGCCGTCGTCATCTGTGCAACCCGGTCAAAAAAACTAGTCCCATAAGAGCCCATGTTTTGGCTCATGTCACGCCATAACTACTTTATCATTGGACGGAAAACTGGAAATTTCTCGCAATTGTAATCTCGGCTTTAGGTTCAAGCATGCGAGATTTTGTAGGATCCTAGTATAGTGCACTCGGTATATATATATATATATATATATACAACGAGTCCAGATTCTTAAACGGTCATAAACGTTGATTACCTGGTTTCCGGGGGAAGGACGAAGAGTCCTGCTCATTTAGAAAAGGACGAAAAGGTGATGACTCTTGGTCGAACGGGAACATTTTGACATGGGTACTTGGTGTGCTGAACTAAATACTGTGTGGTATAATAGGATAAAATACACAAACCAACTTGATTATTCAAGTCATTCGCTTTATACATTTTTCTACTTGTAAACATCGGTGAACTTAGAGTCTTGGGATATTATGTGATATTCTCTCTGGGTGGCTTGTCCATTCCCATTGCAAAACCCATTATCAGAATGCATTTTTGAATATTCACGATTTGAAAAAGTCATGGTTGCTACTTATACTGACCTTACCCAATACTGACCCCTTTTTATTACCCGAATTTTTGAAGAAAATAAGAGCTTTTATACTCGACCCAACTTGAAAACGGTTGGTCGGAGGAAGGTAGGACTTCGTTTCTTTACGTTTCAGACCATTTTGAGACGATACCCAAAATTTATTAATTTATAAATACATATTTATGTTTCATTCCCGGATTAAAGCGACAGTACAATATGCTTGGAAATATGCTTCAAAATTGTAGATTTTTGGTGAAATTTTCCTAGTAGGATTTTTTCAGATAGGAATACATTTTTTTGGTTTTTCGATCCGATTCAAAATGGCGGAGTTAGACCGTTTAATCGTTTTTGGGGGGATTGAAGAGTATGTAAGCCTGAGTATAATTTGTGAGTTATTATCATTCGTAAGACAATTCAATTTAATGTAATCCTGTGCATAGGTATTTTAGGTACAGTTCCCGGAACAAGAAACAAAATTCACAGGAAACTCC
>JAGFPH010014842.1:7076-17187 GCA_018207615.1 Philaenus spumarius | reverse complement strand
TACCAAGTAAACTATTTTAACACAACTTACAAAATGAGGAATCAAAAGGTCCACTTCATAGGTATTACCAAGTAAACTATTTTAACACAACTTACAAAATGAGGAATCAAAATGTCCACTTCAGAGGTATTACCAAGTAAACCATTTTAATGCAACTTACAAAATGAGGAATCAAAATGTCCACTTCAGAAGTATTACCAAGTTAACTATTTTATCACAACTTACAAAATGAGGAATCAAAATGTCCACTTCAGAGGTATTACCAAGTAAACTATTTTAACACAACTTACAAAATGAGGAATCAAAATGTCCACTTCAGAGTTATTACCAAGTAAACTATTTTAACACAACTTACAAAATGAGGAAGCACATTGTCCATTTCAGAGGTATTACCAAGTAATTTTTTTAACACAACTTACAAAATGAGGAATCAAAATGTGCATATCAGAGGAATTACCAAGTAAACTATTTTAACACAACTTACACAATGAGGAAGCATAATGTTCATTTCAGAAGAATGACCAAGTAAACTATTTTAACACAACTTACAAAATGAGGAAGCACAATGTCCATTTCAGAAGTATTACCAAGTAAACTATGTATACTTCATACACTTGTGTACTATAATATATAGTGGGGCGTGATGGAAAAATGCGTGACGGTAAAATTCTATTCACTGCCCGCAAAATTTTGGAACCCGGTGCGAATGCGGAAAAGTTTTCACTTCAAAAAATGTAATTTGAATAACACAAACACGGATAATAAAGCCTGTTATTAGTCTATAAATAACATTATTTAACCAATTCAAGTTATATCTGGCTCTGATATGAAACTCAATATTTTTAAGAAGCAAGAAGCAATACAATATTATTCTATATATAGAAACATTCACGTTGGTTAAAGTTTACAAACTAAATACATAAGTTGAATTTAATTTCGTTGTAAAGTCAAACAGTCTAGATATTTCGTCTGCATGATATCAAAGACTTCTCCTTCTACCATTCCCTCCCTCTTAACCTTAATCAACTGCCTTTCCTGTGGCCAAGTAAAGTATAGGATGTACAAAGAGTCGTGATTGCGAATAATCAGACTGTGTCCGGCAGTCAATATCAAGGGATATGTTTTTTCAGGAAAGCCTTTTAAGAATTACAAAAATAAGATAAATTGTATGATGAAACAACTCGGATTTTTTTTTTTAAACTACATAGTAGGGCTACACATCTGAGTTAGTGTATATGATTTATAGTAGCTAGAACTTTTAGTCACATGTTAAAAATAAGGGCATAACAGTAAAATTCTTAGCCTTATGTTAAGGTGCGGTATTTGAAGTTACAAATATTGTTATTAGATTCAATTTTAAAATTTGCTCCAACTACGCCAATCGTCACGAAAATATCGAATTAAGAATTTGAAAAAAATATTACCTTTTTAAATTTGTATTTTCATTTCAGTTAACTTACAGTTGTATTTCGAGCTTGTATTTTGTTAATTGGAAATAAATTGTTCGGTAGATATACAATAACTAGAATATAGTTTATTAGAAACACATATATTATGTCTATTCGGTTTTTTAATATTCGACAATACTCAATAGATATTCCTTAGTTCACAACCATCTTGTTTTAAAACTAAAAAGGGTATGTTATTGTAAAATGCTTAATAGATAATATTTTCAAATAAAAATAATTACGTTTTTAGCACTCATATAATATTCAGATGTTGTTGACCTTAGCTCGACACAATATTGACTCAGATCGTGTATTATTAATTCAATGCGCATGCTCAGTATCTAAACTAATACCGCAAACACGATTACAATAAATAGCTTTAATCCCATTATCCTCTGTTCCGATTAGTTGCAGAGATTCCATATGGTCTCTCACAACATATGGTGTTATCGTAATGTTGAGGTTATGATGACAAATAGACTCTGTGTTAATAGATTGCACATATGTTTGTAACTAGATAGCATCACTGAAGCACAAAAACACGACCTTCGTCGTCTTGGACACAATCCAAGTCGATGCACAAGTTGTGGTCTACTTATTGCGCATCTGTGTTTTAGTCTTTGTCGCGATTACATATCTGTGGGATAAGCGTGTTTAGTTATTTATAGACTTCTGACTATTTACACATTTTATCTTTTACTTTAATTTATTATCTTTACGTAAATTTATTGAAAAACTAAAGTATTAACACTAATATTAATTTTCTTTCAAACGTACCTAGTACGCCACTTCATTACAGTACAGACCACGAAAGAATACCGTTGAGGGACGGGCTTGTGTACACCGAGACTTTGAACGCTCCAATCGAATTAGGCTGGGGCCACACGGTCCGGTTTCGCGGGATCCCGAAATTCGTAATGAAGTTGTTGCGTACACACGGTCCCGGCAAAACGCACTTCCGCTCTTTAAACACTGCCTATAATATTATTCAGTTCAGGACTTTAAACTTAGTAGGAACATAAAAACTTGTGTTTTCAAAACAAGAATTTGAAATTGATATATATTTTTATACAGTTATATTTAGAACTAAATTACAAAACTTTTTAAAAAAATTACAAAAAATGTTTAGTAATTTTTATGTAGGCCTAAAGTTTAACGCTTTTTTTCGTTACTTGAACAATTTTTGTTTCTTGAGCTAATAACTTTGTAATATAATTAATAAATTTTTTACTGGCACATATGAATTCTTTGAACCTTTCTCTACAAAAAAGCTATGGAACGCTTTTGGATTGGTTTATAATTACTGTATTTGGTGGATTTTTGAAAATGTACTTGCAACACGCACCGAAATGACTTGGCATATCAAAAAATTAACATCGACAATTGTAGGGTTAAAAATCTATTTTTCATTATTAGTTTATATTTTTGAAAATTATTATTAATTGTATGATACAAAATCACTATGCATTGCAATACTTAACCTAAGCCATTGTAGACTATGCGCAATCTAGCATTTTGGTTGGGTGGAAACTTTGTTGATAGCAGTAGAGTAAAGTTACTGGCCTGTTTATTTAAATGTTATAGTAGTGCTATCGATGTTTTATATTGTAATATTATTATTTATCTTGCCTTAACAATCCTTTTAGAAGTCTTTATATCGTTTACAGCTCTTTCGCCTTTTCATTTTCAGGCATCATCAGAACGAATACACAAAAAACACTTCTCACAATTACATTTATAAACAGAGATTAATTTGGTATTTAACACATAAATAAATAAATAAAAACATAATAAATAAAAACACAAAACGACACTTAGTAAAACATTTAAAACACTATTTTATTTAAGTCACAGTATGAGACTGTCATCAAGTCTATCTATCACACTTTATGTCTATCTATTTTGTGTCTTTATTTATTATTTTTTATTTATTTTTTTATTAAATATCATATTAACCTCTGTTTATAAGTGTAATTGTGAGAAGTGTTTTTTGTGTATTCGTTCTGAAGATGCCTGAAAATGAAAACGTGAAACAGCTGTAAACGATATAAAGACTTGTAAAAGGATTGCTGAGGCAAGTATAAATAATAATATTATAGGCCTATATAATAGCAATGGGATATGGCTACAATTACAATAATGAATTTTATATTGTATTTATACATATATTGTTTATACATGTATCAAATTTAATATAAATCGAATATATGTTTATAGAGGAAATAGATTTTTACTGACGATATGTTCAGTATAATTTTAAATCTCACTATATTTATAATCTCAGTCAATTTATATTTTTTTTAACAATCATTATCACAATCACTGTCACTAGGAATGTCTACAAACAAGTACATGCATGTGGGGTGGGTTTCCATGTTCATTTTCTATTAGTTTGTCCATATCAAACATTTTGGTGTTGACAAAACACAACAAGAAGCAATGCAACACATCCCGAATAACCGGATGGTCTGAACGCAAACTAGAAAATGCACGTGTTTTGTATCTCCTTCCCGTTTCTCGGTAGCACCATCCGTTGTAAATCGGGATGTCCGTTTCGGACGGACTGTTTGAACGCTCCAATTTAAAACCTTGTGCTGTCTTCATCCTGAATTTCGGGATGCCGAATCGGGATCCCGCGAAACTGGACCGTGTGGCCGCAGCCTAAGGATTCGGGATGAAGACAGCACAAGGTTTTAAATTGGAGCGTTCAAACAGTCCGTCGGAAACGGACATCCCGATTTACAACGGATGGTGCTTCCGAGAAACGGCAAATGTCTATACCTAGTGTTTTTTTTATGGTCCCTAGGCACCAAAATATCATGGTCAGCTTAAAAATTTTAATAAGTTTACATTTTACTATATTTTATCGTATGGTATATAATATACTAACATATTACCATACATTTTATGTATTATACCTCATGTTTTACCGATTCTATTTGAGGGCATCCTCAGTGAGTAAAATGATTAGCTTATGTTTCGTCATCATTTTTTGTATATAAGTTATACATTTTATTTATTAATATTACTTTTTCATGGACATAATAACTGCTGAAATTTAGAACAAAATATCTACAGACTGACACATAAAATGTGCAATCAAAAATGTAGGTCTAGTTAGTTAATGGATAAAATCAGACAGAAGGGGTGGAAATCTGGAAGTTTTCTCATAATATCACAGTCAAATAAAGACAATTCATTTCAAATCAATTCTATACCACTCTTACAGTGATAATACGAAAGTTATTGCGTCTGCTTGGAATTATTATACGTCCTAAGCAGGCCCGGTCTGGGCCGGGTGGCTACCTGGTGATCACCAGGGGCTCCCGTACAAAGGGGCCCCAAAAACCCGTACTGAGAAAAACTATGTTTAGAAAGAAGTTACTTTACTTGAGTTAACTGTCATGCAATTATTGGACAACTATAACTAATAGTAATTAGTAGATTTACCATACGTTTAAAGAAGAACCAACAGTTATTAGCTCCCACCCAACAGTACAACAGAGTGGGTCAATTTCAGTTTAGTCTAATTGTAAGTGGCAACACTAATTGAGACTTACTGATTACTCTACAGTTGTAAAAATTTAAAAAAAAAGTTCTCAAACAAATCACACTTAAAAACATTATTACGAATAGTACACACTTAATTTTTCGCTCCACAGGGGGGTATTCCATACCGTCCGGTATGGGGGCCTACGAGATGATACATCCTCAGGGGCATCCAATCTAGCCAGACTGGGCCTGGTCCTAAGAATAGTAAACTTAATTTTTGAAAGAGTTTTGATAACACCAACCATTAGGTTATGGGTTAGAAAATAGGGGTTGAATAACTTATATTTATTTGATGTGAATAAACAGTATAAACTTAGAAAAATTACTTGCTTTTCAAAAGTATGTCCAGTAGATTGCTTGTAGGCGAAATAGTGTGCATTTACTTAAAACTAACTTTCTAAACAGATTCGTTTGCTCGCTGTAAATACCGCTGTGTAGGCCTATGTTTTTGTTAGATCCTGTTTGCATCCAATATGGAAATAGTAGACTAACGAAGCGTTCATTGTTGAATGTTTCTGAAATCAGATTTCCTAAAATTCTTGGAACTTTATACAAACGGTTTATTAATACATTTTGGAATATAAATATTTATATTGTCTTACTTAGTGAAATAAAGTTGTAAGAGGGATTAAATCTAATAGCTGTTTTCCTTATTGAATGTTTTGTTAAACACAATTCACTTTATTTTCCATGAAATGTATTATTTTTTTACGTAAGCAGCCAGTACAAAAAGAAAAAGAAACTTTGTGAAACATTTTTGTTTTGAAATGTCTTTAACTATAAACAATGCCACACTTAATTGCTCGAGCTTAAACTTATAATGGTAAACACACGCATGTGGCAAAATATGAGTTTGCAATTGGAATAATTCACTTAGGCTTGGCTAACAGGCATTTATAGATTTTGGATTTACTTCCAGAAATCAAATCCAGCAAGCATTTAACAAATTATTCGCTCCTTGAGCTAATAGGCCAGTTCAATCAGGGGGCCGTTGTTGGAAATAAATGTTCGAAAGGTGGAAATGGGGTGTTTCGCTTTATTTGACATCGAATTGAACTATCATATTTTCGCAAAATTAAACGCTGGGAGCTTCTAAGGTATGGTCCAAAAAACCACGAAATGTTAGCATTTTTTACTTTTTTTGTTTAAGGACTAACTCTTAAAAAAATTTACATGTTTATAAATTAAAGAACAATTAATTATGCTCCAACCACAACTTTTAGTTTAACTCCGCATTATGGTCGAAACCAATGGTAAAACAAATTACGATGTTTACCAAATGCTCAAAAGTAATAATACTGCATAGTAACTTTTAAACGTAGCTTTGTATCGTAAAATTGAATGTTCTAAATTAAAAAGTTGTAGCAAAATATACAAGTTATAAACCATCACATTCGGCATTCTGCAGGCACCTAAAGTTTTAAATTAGAAAATTGAGATTTGAGATTTTATATTTTCTGTTATACTCGTACCAGTCAGAAAAAAGTATCCGACAGACACAAATCTAATCGTCTACTAACTTTAGAAAGTGGTACACTTAATAAAAATTTTAAAAAAACTCATCAGCAACATTGATAATAATAATTTGTTTTATTTTGAAAAAAAACCTATTTTAAATTAATGATCCATTTAAATTTTATGTTGCCTATGAAAATTCGAAACAGGAATGACTAATTTTTGTCATTTTTTAATATGTATAAACGTGATTTAATTATGACAGAAGGGAGGAAACGGAACTACAAAACGAATGTTGGACATGTACCTGGGAGAAAGAGAACTTTAAGTTTAAACATTGGTAAACTTTTTGATTTCAAACGAAATTGTGTAATATATGGGGAAGAAGCATCAGGAGTATGTGAGGAAACAAACCAAAAGTCCAAAGCCTGTCTGAGTCGAAACAGTGTACACTAAGTAGAAACTGAGCCATTTAAGAATTCTTTCATCACTGCAGCCGGTCAAAGAAACGACAACACCTTGTAAGTGATCTTACATCAGAAATCTTGATGTAAACGTTTCTTTGCTCGAATGTACACTTCACGCTTTAAAGGGCGCCCAATGTCGATTTCGAATAAAAAAAAGTGCCAGTTTGCTATAACTGGAATTCTTAAGGATTTCAAATGCCCAATCCCAAGACAGTCAAAGCTCGACTGATTAAGAAGGGTGGTAATGGGATAATTAAAACTGACAAAAAACTCAGAATCAGGTTTTATGTTTCAATATATGAGTTAGTATGTATCAAAGAAAAACAACATACAAGAAGAGCATTTAAGAGAAGCTGCCGCTGATGTTCCGGGACGACACGGCTGACATTGAATAAGGGCGTCCCACTTCTAAGTACTGAACACTTTATCAATGACACACTTGTTTGACTTAATTGTATATTTATTTCTAATTATTATTTGGAAGTACAGTCGATTTTTAACTTTTATACATATTAAAAAATACCCAAGTCTAAACATTCCTGTTCCAATATTTCATAGACAACTTATTTATACCAGGTGTCTTAAAAGTCCCACCAACCCCCCTGGTATTTTTTTTTTTTATTAATGGAAATAAACAGATCTGCTTTGGGGATTGTTAACATGACCGAAATGGAGTGTTTTGTTGTATCGTAAATTTCAACCCCTCCCCCAAAAATGGATAATTTTGGGGGTTAGTGGAAAATTTTCAATGAAAACCCCTATGGAGTGACAGCTCATTTTAAAGGCCTTGATAAAAGAAGAAGATTGCCGCAAAGCGGAGGTCTGTATGTTGACTCTATCCAACACAATGTCCAATCAAAGTTGCAATTTTTCCCCATTTAAAAAACATGGAAATGTTAAAGATGAAACATCGGTTATTTTTTACAAGGGTTTAATCCAGTAGATCACTCAATCTAAGTTATAAAACATAGTAATTAGTATGAAAACAGTCAAGCTAAGCCCTCTGGAATTCTCAGGTACTGGACTTTGGGTTGATAAAACCCTGCTTTGTTATTCATAACAGTGCATGTTTGACAACTCCTAATAGTAAAAAGTCCAGTACCTGGGAATTCCAGAGGGCTTAGCTTTACTGTTTTTATACTAATTACTATGTTTTATAACTTAGATTGAGTGATCTACTGGATTAAACCTTTATAAAAAATAACTGATGTATCATCTTTAACATTTCAATGTTATTTAAATAAGGAAAAATTACAAATTTTAATTACAACTTCATCAATATTTTACCATTGGTGTAGACTATATTTGCCTGCGGTGTCAAATTAAACGTTGTGGGTAGTTAATCGTCGCAGAATTTATTGTTCTTTATAACAATTTAAAAATGTTCAGTACAATAGTTTTAGATACTATTTAGAAGGTTTAGAAGGTATATTTTAACAGATGTGATACTTATAATATTTACATTTTCAATAACCAGATTGGCGTTTTGTTTCTACTTTGATTGTAAATAATATATTGACCAACCTGGATTATAACTTCGGATACAAGAGATAGGTGGTACAGTATCTACCACATATAATATTTTAGTGGCGAATAGTTTGCAAGAGTGGATAGTTTTTAACTAATTTTATGAAGATTAATTTTTATTAAATTACTAGGGGAGACTCCTGCGTGCTCCGCACGCCAATCCTGTTGGATCCTTCTATTCTATACATAGGCCTATATGTTATGCTTTCTTTATAAAAAAGGTGTAGGATCAATAATAACTTCAAAGCTAAGATTGTAAATAATGTTTAATGTCCAAACTAAACGATTTCGTATATTTTATAACAGCAGTTACAATAAAGGTTAAAAGAACCAGCAAGGGTTAAGTCTACACAAAAATTTAACCTAAAAAGTTAGAAAAACAAAAAATAATTGTTTAAAATTTTGAAATCAGATTTTAATGAAAATATTAGAGAAAACAGCTGATTACTATAACAACACTAAACATATTTTATTATTATTTATTATGGCGCTCCCATTGCAGAAAAATATTAAATTTAGTATAGGTTGTGTTATTTTTACGTTCAACAGATGGCATTCTTTACAAAAACCTAACCTAAATGTTAGAAATACAAATAATTGTATTAAGTTTGATATCAGCTGAGAAAGGAAATATTATAGCAAACAGCTGATTACTGTTATTATCATAGTTAATAAAATATTTAACGACAGTCACATTTTTGTTAAATATTCAGTTTATTTTTGGATGGTTTTTATGTTCAATAGATGCTGCTTTCTTTCAAAAAGGATATACAAACATGCTTGCATTCGAATTTAATGTTGTGTCAAAATTTCAAAGCCATTGGTGAAGAACTTTCGGAGATTAGCGATTTTGAACAAACGCACATTTACATTTTTATTTATACAGATTAATTATTTGATAAGTATACTTAGATGTCCAACAATAGTTCGTTGATCCTTCTTATTTATTTTAAATCAACTGGAATTTCTATAACGTTATATTAGTGCCTCCGACATTACGTGATCATTTTATTGCAATTTCATTTTGACATTTCCGTGATGATTAGCATATCTGATTCTACATCTGACATTGGCAATTTCAAATATCATGACATTTCAGATGTTAGTCTGCCTATGTAGCTGGCGTAGACTTGGATCTAGGCTAAATCAATTTACAATCTCAAGAGGGAACTTCAGTAATTACTTTTTAATTTATTTTATCAGGTATATCTTACAGCCACAGAGTAAGTATTACTTATATCCTCTGTGTTACAGCATGGGAACTAGATCATGTGATGCTGTAGGTCATTTCATGTAAATGTTTAATGATGCTCACACTATCGATATAGAGGTTTAATAAAAATAAAGTTTCTTAAACATAACTAAAAACATATCAATAAGGTATAATAAACCAATACTACATGTATTTCACAAGGAACGTATAATACATAGTTTAAAGACATTTCTCTACATCTGAAATAACATACGAAAGGTTAGTATGTAGAAATAAACTAACAATAATAAAAAAAATAAAGGAAATAAACTAGAGAGGTGCTAGTTTGATTCAACATGTTCACTGCTAAGGACGCACATGTGAGCTTTACACTGAACATTATGAGAAGTGGCCGACGCACAGTGCATTGCGTGCCCCGCACGCCAACTCCCGTATTGGGAGAATTTTCA
>JAGFPH010014841.1:0-14937 GCA_018207615.1 Philaenus spumarius | reverse complement strand
TTAACTTTTTTTCAATTCAATTAAATTATTGAAGAAGGGAAAAAGCCGCACAAGTAAACCGCACGCTATTACCAAATATGTCCTGCTGGAAATCTAGGCATGGAAGTTATTCGTGTATCCCTCGGCCTGTTCAAATAAGCACATTGTGCACTTACATTAAGTATTCGATTATCAAATATTCGGTCCACACGCAGAAAGGAATGTGTTTTATTACAATTAAAATACGCGTATACGCTATGAAGTGAAACGAAAATATGTACTTACAACGAACACGAAACGATGTAGATATTTTAAAACCCCTTTTATTACAGTAGGTTAAGTCCTGTTGCATGTCCGACGCAGGTAATTAGCCGTTCCTTCTATTATCTACCTTTATGAAACTGTAATATATTTTGTAGATTAAATCCATTACATTAAATTTACTTTAACCTTCTCTAATTTAGAATAATGAAGACGATCGCGGCCGATGTAAGAATATATTCGTCACTAAATGATTAAAAGAATCATAATCTTGATTAGCGTTTTAGTCACGCTACCACGCGAGGGGGAAATAGCGGTTATGAATATTACATTGGGGGAACCGTGCTACTCGCAGTTGCCTAGGCTACCATTTTACAGTTTGTGTAAACAAAGTAGGCTTTGTACTCGAACGGAAAAGTTTACTTCGGGTAGATTCGTTTTATACGGATGTTTAAAAGCTCGGGTTTGCTTTCATCAAGTTTAGGCCGGAGTGTATGAGTTAACAAAGTCGCTACACTAAAATACATTCTACGCCTGCTCTTAATCCTGAATTATATCTTCAAATCGAGGGACCAATGCTTTTTAATTTAGTTAGCTCTTTCACAACTGTGTGCCACTATTTGGCGTTATCTATACAAATTTAAAATTTATTAAACTGGAATTTTACTAGGCCCGGTTGAGAGGATTATGAAAACTATTGTTCAAGAGAGCACATAACCAAAGGGAGAAATAACGCCATTTACTCACTTGAAAGTTCAGATTTTCAAAGTGTTCTTTGAGATATCCATTTGAACCTTAAAAGAAATGATTGTTACACAGTATTACATTATCAATTTATACAATTGATTATAATATCAGTATAGGCCTTACCTAAAATTATGTTGTTAAACTTTTAACACAAATAAGCGTTTAACTTTAGTAATAACCTTTATTTATCTGTCTACTAGACTAACATGCTTGCTACAAGGCCCCAGCAAAGCTTTTATGTTTTGTTTTAAGGCCGTTAAAAATAAAACTATACTTTAAAATCAACTTGAATAACACACAATACCTTAATAGCCTAATGGTTACTTATTCAACACGGATCATAGAAAAAACAAACATGCCATATTTACAACAGCAAATAGCCCGGACTTAGGTGGATGGATCAAATGGATATATTGATCTTTGTATTTGAAACTAAAACTAAACTTTTTACTTCCTGCCTTACTTTAGGCAGGAATAATTAACTTTAGTATTCAACAACAGATATTTAAATTAGAATAATCTAAGCCTTTCTCGAAGATTTCCAAAAAAACCAGTACAGAAGTTTGCTCAGTACAGAAGTGAAAATTGTCATGAATATAAATCGTTGATGGTTATACCGATTTAATTTGAAATTTTACCATTATTTTTATCTTGTCCCATTTACAATTGAAACTTAAAAAATAACATAAACTAAAAATAATGATCACATTTCGGACTAAACTAATGATGTATCACACTGTTTACTTCTGTCGGCAGTCCCACGACTGCTTTTTGTTTGTTTGTTATTCTCATTTCAA
Source organism: Philaenus spumarius (assembly GCA_018207615.1). Lineage (NCBI taxonomy): Eukaryota > Metazoa > Arthropoda > Insecta > Hemiptera > Aphrophoridae > Philaenus > Philaenus spumarius. The sequence continues at coordinate 13,153 of JAGFPH010014841.1, read as the reverse complement.
AATTTTAAATATCCGCAATTTTGAAACGGATTATTGTATTAAATTGGTTATTTTACATTAACAACCAGTCCTTAACGTGTCACGTTATAAAATCAGTCGATTAAACCATTTTAAAATTTGAAATTATTTATTACAAAAAGGTGGCTAGACTAAAACGGAGCATTTTAGGTAATGTGATTATTGAAATTTTGTTTACTGTTAATGATCCAATAAACAGGCAGGCGCATTATTAGTTTACAGTTTTGAAACGCCAACGCCCTGTGTAAAACTTACGAACAGAACAATAATTGTTTTTAATAAAAACGTCGGCAACACAACTCATTCAGAGAATATGTCTGTCTTTAACAGATAAATTGAAAGAAGTGTTTTTAAATCACAGCGTGTTCACCACATACAACATTTGTATTCTTAAAACTTTTTTAATAAAGCAGTCTTTAAAAAAAAAACATTCGTTACTTATTACCGAAGTAAAACATAGGCTAAATATTGTGGTTTCTATATTTATATTATATTGTATTATTATTTATTTATATATTGGGGTTTGTGGTCTGTAACCCTTTTAGTGCCAGGCCCACTATGCAAGATTCGTCTTAAAGTGCCAAGCCGTTTTTGCAATTTTGTAGTGCTTTTATATAACATTTCATAACTTATAAACTATTCATGCTATACTAATACATTTTTTAACTCGTCTAATAAAGACTATACTGAAGCTGATTCTCTGATTGAAACCGGTCAACTTTTATTACACAAATTACAAAAATTCACAAACAGCTGGTTTTAAAACTAAAATTTTGTTAAAAAATGAGTTTGAAGTGCCATAGCACTATTTGAATCATTCACTATCATATTAAAGTATAATTATTATTAAAGAAGAGTATATTTTATACATTATTTAAAAAAATATATTTAAACAAAGTTTATGTCACGCACTTTTTTTTACAATAAACACAATTGGTAAAAAATAGTAATAACTTACACTAATTACAAATAAATATCCGTTCACTACTATTTTTATCTTTAATTTATAAATAGGACCAAATTCGAAGACATTTTAAGTAATGCAAAGAACTGAAGTAAACACTCTAGGACTAAATAGTTTATAGTAAATAAAGTCTGTATGTTAGCTAGGCCCAGCCTACAGTAAATATCATTAAATAAAAACGATTTATGAATATATTAAACTAAATCAACCAAAAAATTCTATAAAAATAAAACACAAGTCTACTGTACTAAAATGTAGAAAAATACAATAAACATTCTAATAAACACAACAGTAACAATGTTTCAACTCAACTGCGCTAGAACTTACGTCTGCTAGACCGGAACAGTTCACTAAATCGATAGTATTTCGACTATTTTCTGTCCAAATAAGACGATTTTTACATAGGTTTAGAGCTGAAAGAGTGCTTTATACAACTAAGTCAACGCCAACGCCATCTGTTAAAATTCACAGGAAGTATGTGTACAAATATTAAAAGCGCCGATGCAATCGGCGTTGGCACCTCTTGCATATTATGTTTGTCCCGCCGATCGCATCGGCGCACGGCACTAAAAGGCATTTATATTACTACTAGAAGTGTCCTATTACTCCCCCGTATTCTCTCTGCTAGCATAACTTTAGGTAGGAAACAGAGAAGAAAAATACAGAGGAAACATCTAAGCGTGCGCAAATTGGGTGTCTAGCATTCGACACTGGTATCTACATTTGTAGTTCCCAGAGTCGCCATGAGAGGGCAGCATCGTCGCTGGCCCCTCCCCTACCCCCCTCGACTCCTACGGCTAGCCCCTCGTCCCCTCCAGCACCGCGCGACACTCGCCTGACTCAAGGTTGTTAATGTACTCTAACAACCTTGCGCCCGACTCCCTGGCTGTCCCCGCTGCTACAATAAGTAATTGTAAAGGAAACTTGTCACAAACATGTTCTGTATTTGATTGTCATGTAGCAATAAATGTAAAACACTTGAACAATAGTACAAAATAAGTTAAATGGATTATCAAAGTAAAGCAATAAATGTTTTAATTATACTTTAATTAAAACTCTTAAATCCTTATAATAGTTGCGGGAAATGATATTATTTTTAGTACACAGGATTATAAAAGAAAATATGATGCAGTTGAACGTGTTTAATCTCTTGGTAGGAATGATAAAATGGTTTACAAATTACTGTAATTCATAGACTATTAAAAGTACTGTAGCCTACTCTACTTAAACATAATAATTTGGTCATTTCATAATATAAAGACGATAACAAATTACCACATTATACAATTGTATTTTTAGAATGAATCTATTGACTATCGACTGTTGGATAAATGATTGGTAGAAGATAGTATTACCTTCAACAGTAAACTATGAGCATATTATTATTTTCAAAGTAGGCCAAGTAGAAAGCACAAAATAATCTAAAGAGCATTCCCTCCCATCAATACGAAAAAAATAGGTATACATTTGAAATGTAAACTGAATGAAAATGTACATATAATCAGAAGACCTACATACAGTTCTATGAAAATAAAACTTAAATCAAAAAAGTTATATAATGTTAAAATTGTACAGTAATGCAATATTCAACCTGTAATAAAATTACTTGACGCAAAACTAAAAAAAATATTTAAAATAAATTTACATATCAACTGAAATAACTAGATTTCCAAATATCCTACATTTACTAAGTACAGTAATGCAAAAAACTAACCCTTCTTTAAAATTTAACTTATAAAAGGTTTTCTACTTTGAACAATAGGCTAGAATATTACAAATACACAGATAAACTTGGTAAAACTAATAAAATCTTGTAAAACAATGAGTGAATATGTGCTCTTACAATAAATCCAATGTTAATGCTATATTAAATATAAGTTTTCCATATATATACGTAACTTAAATATTAACTATTTAGAAAACTAACATAGGCTAGCATTAAAGAACAACAAATGAATAATTAACGACTAAACTCATAATATTTACATTGATTTACATATCCAAGGGTGTGCAATGTTAATAGGTACTTTTCCATTATGTTCAATTCAAAAGACCACTGATTTGAACAAACAGCATTATCTTAAATAAATTTACATATCAACTGAAGTAACTAGATTTACAAATACCCTACATTTACTAAGTACAGTAACGCAAAAAACTAACCCTTCTTTAAAATTTAACTTATAAAAGGTTTTCTACTTTGAACAATAGGCTAGAATATTACAAATACACAGATAAACTTGGTAAAACTAATAAAATCTTGTAAAACAATGAGTGAATATGTGCTCTTACAATAAATCCAATGTTAATGCTATATTAAATATAAGTTTTCCATATACAGGGTGTTTACTAAAAACCCTTCAGGACTTTGGGATATGATTCCTCATAAAAAAAGTAAGAAAAAAGTTCCTATAAACATAGGTCCGAAAACGCTTCGTTTTCCAGATATCCGCCATTTTGTTTTTGTACAAAATAATTCATATCTAGAGAACGGTTTGACTGATTGAGTTCAAACTTGGCATGAAGTTTAACCTGTCAATGATACACCTCAAGAAAAATAAATAATTAAATCCAATCATGCGTTTCAAAATGGCGGCTGTTTGAAAATTTAAAACCTAAATTACTCCTAAACCGTATATTTTAACGAAAAATGTCAAGATACCTTTTTTGTTGCCCTTTTGATTCCTCATCTGATGGTGTAACTGTAAAAACAATCGAATGAAGGATAATAGCTAAGTTAAAAGGTAATGACAACAAATGTCCATACAATATTGTAGTATTTACAGTAAAGGATGCCGGGTTGAACAAACCAATTAGTACACATAACTTAACTTCTTATAGACTATACCCTACAATACGTTCAGAATTAAATTTTTCCATCAGTTAAATTAAACTGCTATTATTGACTTTATTTATAGGCCTACACTGAAACAAATATTAGGCTAGTCGGTAGGGGTAATTTTAGACCAAACGTTGCAGTAATTTACAATATGGCTGATTCTTTTTTATAAGTACAATAAAGTATGTAGATTAACATACAAAAAGTTTACCAGTCTATCGATTTCCGAAGTCAAAAAAATCGAGACAATTTTTTTTCTTCAAAATTTCTTAATATTTCGGGCTGGGATTAAGATATATAAAAATAAAAAATACCACCATGTAGGGGGAAGTGTTTTTCAATAAAAATGTCTTCTGTATTTATTTCGCCCAAGCAATGGTTTGTTTGGAGAAAATTCGCAAAGTATTATTAAAAATAAAATTATAAAAAAAAAAAAAATTTAATAATAGTACAAGTAGACATTTGTGTGGAACTCGGTGCAGGTTAACCAATTTTGACGGATTTTTTAAAATTTGTTCGTCTCGATGAGAAGAAAAAAGTTTAAAAAATGTGTTTGTGCTCTCCCCCCCCCCCCTTAATTTTGTATTCAATAAAACAGTTTTTTTAAGTGCCTACTCACTAAAATTAGAAATACAGCTAAAAACAAATAATTGGCCCTACGGCAGAAATCACAGAAAAGGGAAATCTCATTCATATATGTAGCGTTGGCTCATTCTAAATTGGCTGAATTTTAATATATCGAATTCAAACTTATCATAGAAGTTAAAATATATATTTTAAACATTTATGCTGAGTCTGAGCTTGTTATCTTGAAAATGACCTGATCTAGAGCCATTTGACTTATCAATGGGTTTCTCGATTTTAGGAGTACCAGACCCACCAACTCATTTTAAACACCTCCAGTTTAGAAAATTTTCAAAATATAAACCTAAAAGTTTTTTACAAGTTAAAAATATAAGTTCAAACAAGATAAATGAGTATAATTTTTTTTATTATTTACTTTCAAGAGCACAAGTAACTTAAAAAAGTATAATTTTGGACCTTTTTAAATTTTGCATCAACACGCTTGAGTTGATCGGCTGCAGATTAGTCAATCTTTTAAATATAGTTTTTAAAATAGGTATAGCAAAAACCAATTGTGCTTGTAACTTCTGTACCAATTTTTAAATCGATATGTTCAAAAATGTCGAAAATGGATTCGTTGAATCCAAAGATGTTGTAGTTAAAACGAGATAGGTAAAACAGAAGACTATATTCAAGAGCCTTGTTTTTAAAAAGAACTGAAAAAATAGTTCATACTTACTGAGAATAATACTAGTGTATTCAACTTGAAAAACTAATTTGATGTTGATATTCCAAAAATTGATGAAACTGGAATAGCGAAAGGGCTACAGCGTTCGGTAAGCAAAAAATCGTGAGGCTCGTTGATAAATCTGATGGCTCTAGCTCATCAAATTTTTAAGATACCAACTTGAGTCTTGGTATATAAGTTAAAAATAAGCTTTTCAATTGCTAATTCGATATATTACAAAATGGCCAACTTAGATTTGCTATACGTATGGACGGAAATGATCGTATAAAGACACATTCATTGATAATTATGCGTTCATAAATTTGATGGCCTATTTAGTTTAAAATTATCGTAGATGTATAATTTTTTTATATTATATTTATACATATATTGTTTATGTATATTTTAAATTTCATACAAAGTGGATGATTATCTTTAGAGAAAATTGATTTTTAAGACAATTTAATCGAGACTGCTTATATGCTAATACGCTGGTCTTCGAAATTGTATTATTTTGAATATAAAAAAGTTGAATTCTTAGAGAAAACGGCAGCCTTTTTGAATCCGCCATGTTGAATTTTCATATTTTATGTGAATCAGTTCCTCCTAAAAACCCCCAAATAACCAGTTTTCTTTTTCTTTGAGACGCATTTTTTTTATTGGAATATATATATTTGGGTAATTTGTTAGATGATTATTATGTGTTATAAAAAAAAAACATGACATCGTAAAGCTGACACTTTCCTCTTGAAAACGACCTATTACAACTATTTATTTAATACATTATAACTATGCAATAGTTTGTAATGTACTGGGCCGCGCTTAAAAAAATAGGTTTTCAGCCGTGCGGCCGAGTAGTGCTGCTGCGAAATAATACCTGCTGAATCGATTTTTTTCCAGACAAACCATTTCTCGGACGAAAAAATACAAAAGACCTTTCTTATTAAAAAAAATACTTCCCCTACACGGTGGTATTTTTTTATTTTTATTTATTTTCATCCTAGCTCGAAATATTAAAGAATTTCGAGAAAAAAAATGTTTTTCGATTTTTTTTGACTTTGGGAAATTGAAAGACTGGTAAACTTTTTTTTATATTAATCTACATACTTTAAGGTACGTATAAAAAAATCTGCCGTATTGCAAATTACTGGTAGTTGTGATCTATACCGACTGGGCTATGTAGGCTACATTTTATTTTTAAGCCGTCTTAAATATAAATAGTAAATTAGGATTAAATTAGATATTTATTTGAATTACTTTTGATATACAAAACAACTTTAAACTACAATTTTATTGATATTTTACTTTGCGATTTATATGAAGTGAAGATTAAATTTGAACATGATATGTATTTACTGACTTTGTCTACAGTTTGTAAGTTATATATTTATTTTGTAGTTGTCTTCCATATAAATTGTCAACTAGGTTAAATTCGTAATTTAATTTTAATTGTTAAAATGTAATTACAGTACTGCGTTTGATATAGACTATACTTTTATTACTTTATTATTGACACTTTACTTTGAGATTATTTTATCATGGAGTGTTCTATAATATGAACTTTTTTAAAAATATATGTAACTATAGGTTACTGACTTTATAATCATGATTATTTTGTGATGGAGTGTCATATAATATGAGGCCTACTTTTTTTAAAGCACAGAGAATAATGGATCCATTTACCATTAATCTCTGTGCTTTGGCAATATTATTATGTTTCTTCTTTTGTATTATCATTTAAACATTTCATCACTTTCAATTGTTAAAGTTTTATTTTATAAATAATCTTTATTAATGGGTTATCTAACCATGTTGGTTAAAGGGTTTTTCAGAATGACAACATAACATTATTTACCTATTTAATTGTTATTATACATTTTTTTACAAACTAGATTTTGTTTATATTGCCTAAACCTAGGGCTATACATGAGATTTTAATCAGCTGTTCAATAATTTATTTTAATATCTAACCCATTTGTATAACCCATTTCATAAGATTTTAATAATATTCAAATTTCTAAGCTACCTTAGAACACAAAATGTTTGTAATAAAAAAACTGTCAAGTATTTACTTCAGTAAGTCAGTGAATAAAAATCTGGAATTAAATTATTAGATAAACATTTGTACAAAACATACTCTAATAAGTTTAAAATGTTTAAAACTTGTATCGGTTCAGTTAAAGTTGGTTCAAGAATCTTTTATTAGCTCATAACTTATTCAAAATTATGTCTCATTTAAAAACATAAGTTTGAATTAAATTATAATACAAATAAAACAATTTATCTTAGTAAATAGACTATTCTGTACTTAATTTCTACGGAAATTATTTCCCGTAATGAAAATAGGCTTTTTTGTTACATTTACACTTATACAGAAAATAACAACCGAGTAAACGTTGAATTCCCAACCTGCAGTCTAAACGAGGCGGGGAAGTGGGACATTTCCCCCGCTACCATCACATCCTTCCCCGCTCGTCTCTCTCTCTCTCGCAACGTGCATTAGGACATCCTAGCGCGGCCACCGGACTAGATCGGAACTACAACTAGGGCGCACGATCCCGCCATTTAAATGTTTCCTCTGTATATTCCTTCTCTGTGGGTAGGCCTACAACGTTTTATATATAAACATTAATACCTACATGTATGCGATTTCTTATTCTATTTTATTTTCTACTTTCGTTTCGTCTTGCGTCTTAACGTAGTTGAAGGATGCTTGTGGACTGGGTCCACACATATACGCGTTAATACGTGCTCCTCGCAGTACAGTAAAGTCGATTTGTAAAAGACAAAATTGTATTTAAATTTTGTATTGTAAGTGTAATTATGAATCGTACCGCTTTTAGCAGTTGTTGGTGTTAGTGTTGCTAAAACTAAGATCGAAGATCTTTAATTTTCGATTTGACTCTTTTCCCAGACATATTGTATTTGTGTTGTTTTTACTTGTATACGATTTGTCACACTTATGTCTCGTAGCAGACTGTAACTTCTACAATCCTAAATAAAATCAAGAGTTTGCTTATCTGATGTCATCACTGCATTTTTTTAATAACCAAGTATAGTTATAACAACTCTAAGCAACACGGTAACTCGAAAGGATATCCAAAGCTTTGAATCTGCTTGCTTTGCAGCATGCGATTCAGAAACTAGACGGTTTTCTCGGAAGGCTTCTCCGCATGCGTCACGAACTCTAGCGCATACCCTGTTCAGCATGCGTCAAGCGCACGTAAAATCGCAGAAGTGTAGACGTAGCTTTAACCTACCACTAAGCATACAATAATAAATAGTTCGATCATGCAGCCGAACTGCTAACTCTGTTGATTGAATTTACAAAATTAAGTTTTAGTTTTTCAACCAACTATTTGAGAAATTGTTCTACTCACGAAGTCTTAAGCTGCGTGTACGAAATATATTAGTAGTATTTGTTGTACCTCAGCCTCCAGCCCTGGCTCAAGCGCTGCTTTGTCCAGCTTGCCAGAGAAAACTCGCTTAAAGAGTTCGCACCTCGCCCTTACGGTCACGGTGTGGACTGCGCTTAGCGAGGTTGCATCTCGACCTTGCAGCCTCTGATCATGTCCGTTCCTCTTCGATCGCAAAGACAAACTCGCTTCGATGGATTTGAACCGGTTACTTTTATGGTATTTTACGTTTTGATCGATTTTCGGGAACCAGTCGGCCTATAAGGTAGTGTAAAAAACCAAAATTGTGCAGAACAGTCTCCCATATATATTTATTTAATAAAACAACAAAAAAGTATCATTCTACTAAGAAAAATCTAAAACAATTGTGACTTCTTGTCAAAAAACGTGCTTACGGTTGCTGGTTTTTTTGGCCAACTCATCCGAGCGACGTAGAAAACCACGCACACACATATATATAATTTTTAATGACACCAAAAACGTGTTCTGGGGACCATGATCAGTGCTCATTCACTACTTCCGACATTATGTTTCATCATAATAGTCACAGCAACACTTTATCTTTCCTAATAATGGAATTTCGCGAATAAAGCCTATTTTAAAGCTTTAACTTGCAGAGCAGATTTTAACAATTTTGGTCTCGTCTGGAAGGTCTTCTTTTGTATATTCTAAAGTAAGGCGTAGGATATTCAGGCGATGATAACCACCTAGGTTTTTCGCCTTTAAAAAAAAAAAAAAAGTAAGGCGTATCCTGGACCAATACGATTTAGGCTTAGAAACATATAATAAGGGTAATATAAGTTACCTTATATTTATGTTTTGCAACATCTTTTTTCTTTTTGTTGTTAAAAAAAATGTTTTAAGTTACGTTTCGCACATTTTCAGGCATTTTCCAACCAATATTATATTGTATTAGCTTGCATTAATTGAGGTGTTCGTTTTTTAACAATAAAACACACTTAAACCGGACTCAAAAATATAACACATGATTTTTACACACGGGTGTGTCCGCATTTAAACAGTCCATAAACAAAGGTCGTGAGGTCGAGGTACAAACTCGCAAAGCGAGCCGAAGGAAACAGCGCGTGATCGCATCGAATTATTTATATCCTTATAAGTTATATATATAGCAATTAGTGTGGGACAGAAATAATTTAAGTACAGTGCTATCAAGAAGAATATTACGAGGAAATAAAAAGTGGTTTTTTTATTAGGTACAAATTAGCACAAATTTCGATTAAAATAATTAAATAGATTTTTTTACGTATTAGGATATTTTGTTGCTTTTATATGTCCTGATCTTAAACGCAAGCACCCAGGTGAAACCGATAACGACAGCTTGTTTTGAAATAAGCAAATTAAAAGCATTTTTATAAAATATTACAAGAGTAGGTACTCAGTTACCCTTATTATAATAATTTATTTTTACACGCATTAAAAATGAAAATAATTATATGCCTTTTGTTATGAAAGAAACAGCTCGAAGCGTTTGTACACAGTGCCTGAAATATTAATGCAAAAACGTCTTGCAAATTTCAAGACTCAAATATTGGAAGTATTCAAAGAACTGTACAACCATTAAGTTGTAATTTTCTGTACAATATTCCTCACAATAGGAGCCTTTCACTGCCCTTCTTAGACACATTTTAATAGTTGCCTTCTGTTGTTGAATAGAAGTAAAAATGTAAAAATCTACTTTATTTCGTAGTAATTATTTACTTTGACGTTTAGTATAAAGACGAAAATTGTTAGTAACATTTCACTTAGTTTAACTATCATTCCTCTCTAATTGGTTAGTTTTACTATTCTAATATTAATTACCATAAGTTGTTTATTACAATACACACACACTCGCTAGTTATAGTACAAGAATTAGTTAATAATGTTTATAAAGCAGTTAGTTTCGTTTAGTTTGTTGTATTGGTAGTGTATTTAGTACAGACAAAAGAGAAGGTAGGGGTAGTTTAGTGGCAGTAAATTTTCAATTAAGTAAGTTATTGGTTTCATCTACCATCGTTTGTAAGGTTAAATATTTTCTGTATATTTTTCCATATATACAGGGCCTTTAAAAGCCACAAATTCGGAAGCTTGTTACCCATGTCGAAACTAAAGATGTAATTTAAATACTCGTACATATTCTAAAAAACGCTTATATTAAAATATGTATTTGTGTCTGAAGAGAGGAAGGAAATGTTACCGCACGAGCCCTGCGAGGTAAAAATTTCAATCACATATTATTGTTAAGGTTCATTCGTGCATAACTTTATAAGACAATAATAAAATATTTTGATAGAATATTTTGGAATGGTTACACTAATATTTATTTTTTAAGTATGGAAAAATACCGTTTTAGAATCGGTAATGCTTTATTAGACTGTGCAAGTTTTAGTCGGTTCACTCTGAATTAAATGATTTCATGATTAGAATATAATTTTACAAAAAATATCTGGGGAGATGAAATCATGGCTTTTTTTATTGTTTAAGGTATTTTATAAAATTTAAGATATTCTATTTAACATTCTACACTACCAATAATCAAAAAGTCACATTAAGTTATTCAACATCATTCAGACCTTTACATGCCATTAGGATTTGAATACATTTTGTTTTCATTGCATACATTTTCTTCTAAACGACGTTTGAATGGATTATTTTCTTATGACGTGAAGCTTCACTTCATTTAACGTTTAAATTGAAAATTGAGTGAGTCTATTCAACAAGATATTGAGAAATTAGTTCAGCCTGTTCGTATATTCGATGGAAATGAATAAGTCAATAAAATGGGTTGACATTGACAAATGAAACTACGTGCGTATATTTTATCTGGATCTTGTGTTATGCTAAGTGATTGTGATATGTAAATGTATAAATTTCGCTATTGTTCCAAGTGGCATAGACGAGTGTAGTAAAACATGAAACATAATGTGGGCCGCCGTGTCACGTTCTTTGGAAATTTTTGTCGCTTTTTTCGAGTACTACGCTGCCAGGTAAGGTGTGTTCTATTCAAAATACTTTCATCTTTGTGTTTTATTGTTGTTGTGTGTAAAGCTGTTTAATACTGTATTCAAATGTCTATGTGTTTGAGCCCTTTTATGCGAGCTGTTTTTGCCGCCTTCTATCAAACCCCAAAAAGCCACCATTGGTATATAATAATAGTAAGTAGTAAAACTTTTTATGTACTTCGCTCACCGTGCTTGCCGCCATGTTTCCTAAAACCTGCAGTATTTTAGGCTTACGACGAAACGAAGCACACGAATTACATGGGAAGTTCTAAATATATAGACCTTTAACAGTATCCTCCTTATGAGTTTTTTTACATACATGAGTTTCCTATTGAGATCCTAGTCTAATCACTGCAATTTTGACACCAATTAATTTCAGGCAGAAGCGGTTTTTGAGTTGCAACCCAGTTGGATCTCCTTAGTTTATCATCTTATTTATTTTATGCCGACACGTGTATCGTGTTGCATAACTAGTTGGTCTCTGTGATTTTTAATCTAATAATTTTTACGCAGATACGTGCATCATGTTGCCAACCAAGTAGGATCACTGTGGAAGCGTGCCTCGTGTTACCAACCAAGTTTTGTCACTATGAATAGTAATATAACTTTTGTATGCAGAATCGTGTATATATTTTCCGACCAAGATGGGTCATTGTGATTTGGTCGTCTAAGGTTTTTTTATGCAAAAGTTAGTCTCGTGTTGTCTACCCACAGTAGAATTACAGTGATTAGTCGTCTAACGTTTTTTATGGAGAAGCGTGTCTCCTGTTTAAAAACAAGTTGGGTCATTGCGATTAATCTCCTAATATTTTGTTATGCAAAAGTGTGACTCATGTTTCCAACCCCGTAGGATCACTGTGATTAGTCGTCTAATGTATTTAATCCAGTAGCTGGTCTCTTGTATTTAAACCAGAATAATTACTGTGATTTTTCGTCTAATGTCTTTAGTGCAGAAGCATGTCTTGCGTTGCCTACCCAGTAGCATTATTGTGATTAGCCGTCCAATGTATTTTATGCAGAAGCATGTTTTTTGTGTTGCCAAACCAGGAGGATCACTGTGATTAGTCGTCTAGTGTATTTAATCCAGTAGCGGGTCTCGTGTATTTAAACCAGAATAATTACTGTGATTTTTCGTTTAATGTTTTTAGTGCAGAAGCCTGTCTCGTGTTGCCAAACCAGGAGAATCACTGTGATTAGTCGTCTAATGTATTTAATCCAGTAGTAGCGGGTCTCGTGTATTTAAACCAGAATAATTACTGCGATTTTTCGTCTAATGTCTTTAGTGCAGAAGCATGTCTTGCGTTGCCAACCCAGTAGGATTATTGTGATTAGCCGTCCAATGTATTTTATGCAGAAGCATGTTTTGTGTTGCCAAACCAGGAGGATCACAGTGATTAGTCGTCTAATGTATTTAATCCAGTAGCGGGTCTCTTGTATTTAAACCAGAATTATTACTGTGATTTTTCGTCTAATGTATTTAGTGCAGATGCCTGTCTTGTGTTGCCAACCCAGCAGGATTACTGTGATTAGCCGTCCAATTAACTTTACGCAGAAGCATGTCTCGTGTTGCCAAACCAGGAGGACCTTTTTGATTAACCGTCCAATGTATTTTATGCAGAAGCG
>JAGFPH010014840.1:0-22559 GCA_018207615.1 Philaenus spumarius | reverse complement strand
ATAGGAGATACGAGCCTTTGCAGTGTCTCTTATGTAAGACCTAAGGTAGTCAATGAGCTCCGATCATAGTCCTCAGAACACGTTTGGGGTGTCATTAAAAATGTTTTATGTATATTTGTGTTCCCACATTTTACTTCCGATTTGGGCCAAATTTGGTACACACGTTGGTTTTCTAAGTCGCTCGGACGAGTTCGTTAGTTAAAAAAATTCCAACAACCGGAAGCACGTTTTTTTACCGGAAGTAAATTTTTTTTTTAGACTTTTCGTACTATAATGAATCGTTTTTGAAGTTTCATCTAAAAAAATCAATATAGAAGATTATTCTGCACATTTTATTTTTGTACACGATCTCATAGCCCGTCTGGTTCCCCGAGTGTTTCTGATACGAGTGGAATGAAGCAGCGTGTGGAGGCTGAGGTGCAAACAAATTCTACTAATATATTTCAAACATGCGGGCAGCTAATCAGCTATAATTTCATAAATAGTTGGTTTATTCCTAAAACATATAAACTATATTTTGGAATATTGCTCAGCTCACGTCAGCGGTTCAGCTGCGTGAACGAATTATTAAATGTTCAGCTCTCTTTTTTTAATGAATTAGGCCTAATTGATGTTGCTATGGGTGTATGGGGTGGATGATGGAGGCTTTAATAAAAGCCAATTAGGCCTCCTTCTAATTCCTTGTTCTAATGGTTTATTTTCCTCGTTTTTATTCAATAAAATGTCTAGATTAATTTTATACGTCTGGAGTTAAGAAATATTTGAAAACAGGTCAGGTAAATTTAAAATGAAACTTTCTGGGAACCTTGCATTGGGAACATAGCGGACTATCAATGAAGGGTTGAAATCCAAAGTTTTTGCGTAGCGTTTTTACTATAGTTTCTAAAATCAATCATAAGTCTATTCTGGTCTAACTTGACATAAGATAGTTAATCCAATCCACACATGTGCTTTTGTTTTGTTTGACCTACTTCCTGACATAAGATAGTTGATCCACACATGTGCTTTTCTTTTGTTCGACCTACTTCCTCATTATATTTTAAAATTTGTTACGAGGGCCAAGTTCTGATTGGTTAATATAAAACCAATTAAATTAAAGATGTTTTTGTAGCGGGATCAGAAGATTGGGTCGTAGCTGTACAAAATAATACTTGGACATACCAAATGGACATTCAGCTCATGTGTTGGGCAACACAGTACCCTCAGGACTGGCAGTTGGGGGGGAAATGTGAAGCCTATTTCTGGGGAAGTGGGAGTCATGGCCAGATGGGAGAAGCAGGTAACCATTGTTTTTTTGTCAACTATATTTTCTATTAACAATCTTATAAGCACATGTTTAAGTTTTTGAATGATGCTTTTAGTCTTCTTTTCAAAAGACCTATATTATTTATTTTGAGTGAACAGTACTTTCCGACTGGTCGTAATAAATATTAATTTGAATTGTTATTTATCATTACTGAATACGCTAAAACCTTGTTTATCTGAAATTTTAGTTTTGCCTTCTTGAACTTGCAAGAACTGGAACACGATCTTCTTTACTTTTTTAACTATCATAATTCAATTTGGGTATCCTATACAAAATAATCACGACAGTTTGGGAACTGAAATGTGCTTATTTTATGAAACATTGTAATTAAATCACAATTTGCGTACCATTGCTTTTATTTTACTATTTATGGGCTTTTTCCTAACTCAAAAATGCAGTACAAAACTTTATTAGCACTTGCATATGGAACATAAAAGATACTACTGCTGTGTAATTTAATAAGTTTTTACATCTATATGTATAAGCGGCTTTGCCCTGACTAACGACTAACTGATATAGAATCAACTTAGAACAAAAAACTACTTGACTTAAGATAAAAATATGAAAATTTAAAGGTATGTGTTAAAGGTAAGGGTTAAGGGTAAGGTATGGGTTATGGGGTCATAGACGCACACTAAAGATGGATTTTACAGAATTAAGGGGTTCACTCCCAGCCCTATAATAAATAAAGAGCCAATTTATACATGTTTGTTGAATGCATTTACAAATGGATTCATTACCATAGCAAACAACTTGACAAATTTTTAATCGCTTTAGTATTATTCACAACCAACAGCTTCTTTAATGTTAGGTTAGAAAAATAAAAACAAACAAAAATAAATGAAAAAGGCTTACTGCATTATAATTTAAACTTCTGTTATTACATATTATAAATAAGACAGCTGATTTGGATCAAAAACTTAGCAACACATGTTTGTTGAATGCATTTACATTTATTGCCATAAAAACCAACTTAAAAAATTAAGAATCGGTTAATTATTCTTCACAGCTAACAGTTTTTTTTTTAGATTAGGTTAACAAAATAAAAGCAAAAAAAAATCAACGAATAAGGCTTAATGTAGTATAATTCAAACATCTGTTGTTACATAATATAAATAAAACACCCTATTTGGATAAAAAACTTAACATAATTTTTGGTTAGTCCTATAATGAAATAAAACACGTTTATTGAAAGCATTTACATTTATTACCATAACTACCAATTTGGCATATTTAAAATCGGTTAATTATTCTTCACAACTAACAGTTTTTTTTTTTTAGATTAGGTAAAAGCAAACACAAACAAATATCTATGAGAATTTTGTATTGTATTATAAATCAAACATCTTTTGTTACATATTATATTGTTTCCTTTAATTGGCAATATCAAAATTTGTTTGAAATCTTGATGATTGATTATTTAAATATCAATGGTGACATTACAACGCATACCATAATTCAAATTATTGTGTATGGTGGGTGTCTTTTTCGATCTCTGTTTTATACATTATGTATAGGTCACCGCTACCCCCACCACTCTACTTATATCCAAGTGCCTCTGTTCTAATCAATTGTAATTTCTGTTAGTATACAATAATCTGTGTAACACATGTGCCCACTGACAACGAGAATTATAAGGGCGTATATGAAAATTTCATTTAATAATTCAACTGTAAAGAGAGAGACGTATAGTGTATTTGTATGTAATAGTTAATTTGGTCAAGTACATATGTAGAATTGTATCTCATAGGATAGGAGAGACAGAGAAGGAAAATTAAAAAATAACTAAATATATAAACAAAAAATAATTTAATGTTAAATAGTAAAAGGATAATATTTTAATTATAAAGTAAACAATAATTTTTTGTAAAGCAAATACGAACTTTCTAGAAGAATTAAAAATTATAATTTGACCTATGGTGATAATTCAAACAAATGGCTAATCATAATAAATAGAATAGACTCTATGAGACATTGATATAAAATAAAAGTGTATATGTTAATATACAAAATTAACACAACTTAATTAACATCGAAAATAACATTTACAACAATTCAAAAGACAATAACATCATAAAGCACACAAAATAAAATATAATATATGCACATGGTTTAGGAAAGTATGCAATAACAGAGAGATCGATGATCAAGTTGGTTCCTTTCGGTCAATATTCTGGAAGAATGAAAAACGGAGTGCAACGTCTCAGTCTTTGTTAATTGGTTGAATTGACCAGACGTACGGCAGTATGTCCTAGATATAAAAAATGAGTTTTTGATCAAAAGTATATCATTTATTTGCGAAAATAAGTTAAATAATTGTGGCCTGAGGGCAAGTGTATTTAATAAAAGTTTTTTGTCGAAAATTCAATTGATTCTAAAAGATATAATCAAAATACAGACAACTAAACAGAGTAAAACAAAAGTGAACTGTTATGACTAAGAATCTTTCCGCCGAAAACTTTAAATGTCGACCAGGTAAAATTAATGTTGTCATTTTGGCTTTGCATTTCATTTCTAGTAACATGCTTGTATGCAATTCGAAATTTTGGCCTTAGTTTAGAAAGCTAAAAGAATACATCACAGTAACCGTTGTAGGAGAAAAGATTCTCTCGTAAAAATTCGGGGGAAATTATCGGTTAGTCGATTCCGAAGTAAGGAATTATAGGCCTACAACATAGATTATTATATACAAGACTGGTACTGATCACAAAGATTATGCAAGACGATATTATTACAGTCTAGTCGCACATAAAACACAAGACGTGTCTTTACTGTTTAAGTTTTGGACTTTTTTCATCAGAATAATTGTATTTCTTTGTGACTTGAAGTAAACGACAGTTGTCTAACTGTTTTAACCAACGTGATGTCTTGATTCCATAATAATTGTTCCATTTGTAGAGTCGAGATAGTTTGTTGTGATTAGGCCTATAATATGAATAAAGAAGGTTGGATAATTTTCTTAAGTTTCAATTGTTGACACATAATTGAAATTGTCTTAATTTTTTATATTGAAATAGCTTTTATCGACTCATTTTTGCTTTTTACCTACAAGGAAATTGAATTATTCATTTTAATTCTTCACTACCCGAATTTATCGGATATTGAATTCCTCACTACCCGAATTTTTCGGGGCTGAATTTTTCACTACCCGAATTTATCGGGTATAGCAAAAATACTCGCCCGTATTTTAACGTATATTTCGGACCCGCCCGACCCGGGTAGTGAAAAAAAACCACCCGAAACCCGAAAATTCGGGTACCCGCAGACCCCTACATCTTACCAATGAACTGTTCTGTTTGAAATTCAAACCTACATGTCTGCAATTAAATACTATTTTACATTAAATATACATGTTTCCACGCATATAACCTTTTACAAATTTACAATAATTTATTTAAAAAGATTTTCTAAATGTGCGCATGGAATTTGAATACGTTACAACAAGCTGTTCCGAAATTGTCGTAAAATATTTTTTCATTGGAATTTCAAAGAAAATTATTCGTTATTTTTGAGTTATCCGTTAAATTATTTATATTATAAAAGAATTTTGCAAAAAATTACCTGTTTGCAGTTTGGAGTTTCAAAGTTCAGAAAATCAGTGTGTCATAGTGTATAGTCAAATAAATGTAAAAAATTTTTTTTCAAATATATTTCTTGTGTTTACACATTGCTTTACTTTCTGCAGGTCCTAATGTGCAATTGCCCGTCTTAGTAAATTCATTCGGCACAGCCCAGCAGATCATCTGTGGGCACAACTGCACATTCATCATTGAAAACAATGGAACTGTACTGTCTTGTGGAGAGGGAAACTTTGGGAGGTTAGGTCACGGACATTCTGATGACATCCATACACCCACCATTATATCTGGATTACAAGGTAACTTTCAGTATAACATTGCTAATTTAAATTGAATAATATTTTACGTGTATTATTTCACTTAAAATATGTCGTCTCTTGTAGCGTTTTACGGAAAATTAAATTTTACGTATATTACCAATCTTAGGGCTTTGATGGTGTTACAGAAGAGGTTCATACGACTTATAATAAATAAAATGAGACTGGTGCCATCTTTCCAGTTTTGATGCCTCTCTGTTAGGGATGGGTCGATTCTCAAATTTATCGATTCCAATTCCATTGATTCCAATTACCATAATTGTAAAGGGAAGTAAACATTGTTATTTAATTTTAACTACATGGTTTTTTGACTTGGTTTAATGTTATTTGTTAATATTGTTATTGAACTTAAGAGGAACTTACATAAAACTGCCGATTTGGATTCATTAACCCTAGAACTGGCATGGTTAAAGCTCAAATTGAAAAGCCCGTTTATAGCGCTTTGCAAGCATATTTTTAAAAATTCGCCAAAAATAGTAAATGAACCCCAATCCAAAAGTGTTCCATAGCTTTTTTGTAGAAGAAACTTCAAAGAATTCAAATATGCCACTAAAAATTAGTTTCTTTTGAAATTGTAAAAGTTGTTAGCTTAGAAAGCGAAAAATGTTCAGAAACGGAAGGAAAAAAAAGAACTTTATGCCTACATAAAAAATAGTAAAACATTTTTGTAATTTTTTTCAAAATACACAAAAGTTTTATAATTTAGTTCTAAATAGAAATATGTAAAAATATATTTCAATTTCACAAATTTTAGTTCAAAATAACATTTTGAACGTTTTTACTACATAACCTGCAAATCTTGACTAATTTCAAGTGACTAGCCTACGCCAAGATATTTTTTACCAAACAATGTTTTTTTTATACCAAAAATTCGAGAATGAAATGTAGAATCGAATAGCATTCTACCCAGTTTCAAATAACTTTACATTTTGTAATGAAAATTCAAAAACCTCAAATCGGCGATTTAACCTAAAACTTATTTCTATAGCCTATGTTATTTATAAACTTACCGTTTTATTACAACACCGTTATAAGCCTAATTTCACTCAAACACAATCTACACTTATTTATTTATAACTAAAACACAATATAACACTATTTTATAAACTGTAATAACCATAAAATAACACAAAACAAATGTCAACAAATGAAGTCAACTAGACGGGTGGCGTTCGATGAATTGTTTTCATTTGTAAAGCTTTGTTATACCAACATATGAGGTCTAAATGTATAGAATTTTACATAGATAAAAACTGTGAAGATTTCTGTTTATAACCATATATTGTACATTTTAGGGATATATCGAATAAGACTGTAAGAATCGATTCTAAACAGGCTTGCGTATTGGCCAAATATATATGACCAATTACAAGCTTTTACCGTATATCCTATAGAACAGCTGTTTTCAGAGTAACATGTAATTTGAAGACACAGTTTGAAACAGAATCGTCTGCTAAATTCAATGCTGTAATGATCTTCTTCATAAATAACTTCTGTGAGGAATTGCAGACCGTTGAAAATGAGACAAAGTCTTGACAGTATACGGCGTTCATTGACGCGTGAATCATAGGTGATTTAGGTACTACAATTTTGAAACAGTGATTACGTATGTAAATATGTGTTCTACAAAAAAGTTGTAAATACAAAAATTATAGTTTAATTCATTACCTTTCCAACGGTACCGGTTTTATTACGATTAAATCATTTTAAGTGGATATAATGATCGATTGTGCAAATTCTCGCAAAGGTTCGAGCGGGTTGCGTTGCCCCTTAGAGACTGCAGTCAAACTGCAGTCTGCCACTTTGAGGGTTAAAAAATATATACATTTTTTTTCATTATACTGCACCGAAAAAGCTGTTTTCTGTACCTGTGCACATAGACGTAGAAACCACAGACATGCAAGTCCTTATTTTCCGTGCACAATACTGTAAAATCAGCTGTGTAGGAATCAGTAAATTTATCATTCTCCAGCTGATTTAACAAATAAGAATAAACGTATCAGTTTTAAGTAAACAGCTGATTTTACCGTTCTCCAGCTTATTTTACAAATAAGAATGAACATCAGTTTAATGTAAACAGCCGATTGATTTGGTCAATGGAAATATAACAAAAAAATCAAACAAGTTTGTGTTTTTTTGTTTTTTAAATAAAAAGATGTTTTGATTAAAAATATGTTGCTTTTTCGGTGTAGTATAATGGTAAGTATCATACGTAACTCGTCCGGTAAGTTTTTCCGTGCTTGCACATGCAAATCCCGCACTCGACTGCGCCTCACCCGGGAACTATCACTATATAAAATGAATATCAGTAGGGAAAAATGCAAAACATTCTTAATTTGATGTATGTAGGAGTCAAAGTCACAAAATGTGACAATTTCAAAGAAAAAAAATTAAAATTAAGTATTTGATTTTATATAAATATATAGCATATTAGGTAAATAACATGTTCAGGAACCTTATCTCATATGTAGCTGAGCTGAATTTTATGAATTTATATTTTTTATGAACTTTTAGTGTACTAAATCATCAATGGACACAAATCTGTCACGCTTGCTAAATCGGCAAAATATTACTTTGAGACTAGCTTAAAAATATAATAAATAATATCTATATACCCAATAACATTCAGTTAATAATTCTGTATAGAAATTATACAATCATATTTTGAATTAAACATTTTTACTGCCGATTTCGTATGTGTGACCGATTTGTGTGGCCGTTACCGGATGGTAGCGATCGTGACGGAATGGTAGCGATCGTGACCGAGTTGTAGCAATCGTAACCGCGCGGTAGCGATCAAGGCCGTTTTGATAATGATTTTAATTTGTGGTTACAAAATGCTGGAAGACAAGTGAAATAGTCATTTTGATAACTAAAACAAACAATGGTTAGGGTAAGCAGCTTTTAATGTCGAAATAAACAAAGCAAAGGAAAAATCATAACAAAGTACCGATTGGCTATAATAATGTAATATTAAAAACAAAGCAAAGTAACTTCTTATATTAATATGTATAACAGCACAATCTTTAACCCTCCCAGTGGCAGACTGCCCAAAGTGACATTCTCTCAGGCGCAAGATGCAGCTATTTCGACAATTAGCAAGAATTTGCATACATTTGCATTTTCGATTAATTAATTCACTTAGAATTATCCAATCGTAATAAAACCGGCACCGTTGGAAAGAAAATGAATTAAACTTTAATTTTTGTATTTAAAACTTTTTCGTAAAACGTATATTTACATACGTAATCATCGTTTCAAAATTGTAGAATGTCAAACAGCTGTTTTCCGTGCGACATCGCGATGTTAAGAACGTAAAACTTCATCATTTTCAACGGTCTGCAACTCCTCACAGTTGTCAATTGTCACAAAGATCATCACAGCATTGGATTCATTAGACTTTTATCTTTCAAGTGGTATTTTTAAATCATCTGTGACTACATTAGGTTATATGATCTAGAATTTAGAATAAAGGCTTGTTATTGGTCTAAGATTGGGCCAGTAAGGAAGCATTTTGTAAATTCATTTTTACTATCAGAAATCGATTTATTCATAAGATGTTTAATATACTGTTTTAAAGAGAAAATTCCAACGTTTATTCTATGTTCAGTTCAAATAATTTAGGTAAAATTTAGTTGGCACAGACATAATGTAAATGAAGCGGTCTATAACCTAAAAACCATTTTACACTGTGATCTCAAAGCGTTCACTGTAAGTTTTATTCGTCTTGATATTTTAGTGAATTGAAAGTGTTTACAGTTCATAAAATAGTGTTATATTGTGTTTTAGTTATAAATAAATAAGTGTAGATTGTGTTTGAGTGAAATTAGGATAACGGTGTTCTAATAAAACGGTAAGTGAAGAAATGACATAGCCTAGAAATAAGGTTTTAGGTTAAATTGCTGCTTTGATATTTTGATTTTTCATTACAAAATGTAAAGTTATTTGAAACTGGGTAGAATGCTATTCGATTCTACATTTCATTCTCGAATTTTTGGTATAAAAAAAAACATTGTTTGAAGTAAAAAATGTTTAGCCTAGTCACTTTGAACTTAGTCTGATTTGCAGGTTATGTAGTAAAAACATTCAAAGTGTTATTTTGAACTAAACAATTGTGAAATTGAAATATATTTTTACATATTTCTATTTAGAACTAAATTATAAAACTTTTGTGTATTTTGAAAAAAATTACAAAAATGTTTTACTATTTTTTATGTAGGCATAAAGTTGTTTTTTTTTCCTTCCGTTACTAAACATTTTTTGCTTTCTAAGCTAATAACTTTTACAATTTGAAAAGAAACTCATTTTTAGTGGCATATTTGAATTCTTTGAAGTTTCTTCTACAAAAAAGCTATGAAACACTTTTGGATTGGGGTTAATTTACTATTTTTGGCGAATTTTTAAAAATATGCTTGCAAATCGCTAAAAACAGGCTTTTCAATTTTAGCTTTAACCATGCCACTTGGAGGGTTAATAACAAAATCTTTAATATTTCCAGATAAAACATAAACAAAGGATATAATTACTAAAAGTGGTAAATAAACAAAACGGTCACGTAATACCACGGCGGTCATGCTACCGATTTGCACGTGACCGTTTTGTAATTTTTAAGTAAAACTCGGTGAATTTGCATTAATAGGTAACATAGGATTGTCTTATTGAGTTTAGGATAAAGACAACGAATGCACAACTAACTAGGCATGTTGGTTACTGCAATATTTTAATACATACTTAAACTATGTAGGTGACCGTTTTGTCATGCAATTAAGGTACTATTATTAGTTATCTTAAATTTAAGTGATTTTTTGAAGAATTTAACAAATTGAAACTATTTTAACTAAGCCAGCATTTAAAGTTCACTAATAAACTTCCAACAGACTACTGTTCGCGCCAATTCTATCGCGATCGATAATGTAAAGGCAGCGTTTAACGTTAGGCGGTCTTTGCTCAACTGTTTTAGGGACAAGTGTTGAATAAGAAGAAAAAAACATAGTTATCTTGTCCTCTGCTCAAATATTGGTTATTAATTAATCATCACATAACCTAAACGTTTATTTTATGCCGTTTTTGCCGCGATTATCGATCTCCTTGTTTGTTTATTTGTTATTCAACATTTAAGATAGCTGGTCAAGGACAGTGACCGATTTGTATTTCTCAGAAAGGAAACATATTTTAGTCACTAAAAATAGTAACTTTTTATCATGCAACTTGTTTAGTGAGAAGGAAAAAAATGTTTCAGAAATATAACAATGAATTTTTGTCATAAAATATTTTTTTTAATAATTTTTTTCATAAATTGACTAAAATTGTCCTATTTTGTAACTTTGACCCGTAGACATTTTCCCCAATAAAATGTTTAGGCAATTGTTATGCGTAGGCTGTTATTTTTACACAAGAAATCAAGTCAGGTATTCTCAAGCTCAACCACTTATGGTTTCGTTTCTTATCGTGTGTATTGGATCCATTTCTTATCGTGTCTATTTATAGAATTAGGGTGTCTACTGTGACGAAAACTAACACATTTTATAGATCGGTAACGAAAGTTTAAAGTAATAATGCTATTTGTTTTAGGTCGGGTAAAACATTTTGGACATTTTTGGGACTTACGTTACCCGTGATTTATGATTTTTGTAGGAGTCCCGACGGAATGCCTTTGTTTTACTTGTTATTCCCGAAAATAGCTACATTTAATTTCCACTTTTTCCGAATTTTACAACTATCATCTAAATTACATTTTCATGGACTTTAGCCGTTGTAATTTAAATTAAGGTTTATAAAATTAGCGCTTGAACATTCCGTTTTTTTGTTGATATGTATCGTTATCGACCCATCCCTAGTTTGCAAACACACAAAGTAATCACTACTAATGGCTGGAAGTAATGGTACGGCTACTCTATTACTTTGGCGCAGTGTAGATTCTCCGAATAACAACTAATATAACGAGGAAATATAAACCGGGGCCGTGGCAATCGGTGTACCGAACGTATTTGCAGAGATTGGTGGTGGCCGGGCTCTGAATCGATGGAATCGGAATCGACTTTTGGAATCGAGAATCGACCCATCCCTACTCTCTGTAATACCTCTGTTATTTGTTTTTTTACAAAGTCCTTAAAATATTTTACATAGGAGTGTGGCAAGATTTTTAAATTTTTTGTAACAGAATTGATAATTTTTTGAGATGGGAAAGCAAAGGTACTCAAAGCAAGGTTAACAATTTATTTAAATATCTTCTCTGTAATTACACCTAGACTATACAATAAACTTTCTTGACAAAATTTAAAAATGTAGTAAACTAAACAAATATTTGATCCTCCAAAAGAACTGGCTATTAAGCAGGGACGATGCGGAGAGCAGGATGTGGTCATAAGTGTGGGTGTGTCTGTGTGAGAGACTGGAAAAGGTTTTGAGTTTGTGTGTGAAAGAGAGTATGAATGTGTATTGAGCAATTAAAATTTAGATACAGTCAAATTTCAATATTTTTGTAAAAATATAACCTTTTATATAATTATTGTTAAATCTTTTATTGTACATAATATAATTTTTATATAAGTACTGTTAAATCTTTTTATTAGTTTTGATATGTTTGTTTAGCTTCCCTTTTATTAATTTGTCTTACATTTTTGCTTCCGTTATTAGTATGTTTTTATTTTGGATTGTATATTTAACTGCTCTCATAACTCTTTTTTTATAAGTAAGTTAAATTTACTTCTTCAACCTCAAAAGGCCTTAGAGGTTGCCAAATACAGTAAAGTCCCACTATTCCGAACCCCGCTATTCCGAAAATCGGCCTATTCCGAACAGAGTTCAGAAAAAATTCTGATTTTTTAAACATAAAAACAGGAGAAATTAAAAAGACTTTCGTGAAAAAACGTACATTTATTGTTATAAGTTAAATAGAGACATACATAGAGCCTAAGCTTGATGAAAACACCTGCAATAAAATTGGAATGAAAGCTGGTTTTGTTTCCTTCATGTTTTCCATCTGTTTTGCCAGAAGGAAGCTACGGCATCAAACGTCCTGTGAAACGAATACCGGGTCCGTCAGAAAGGAGTAGATACAACAGCTAGGCACCAGTAGTGTTGTTGCTACCTGCCAGTTGCGTTCATCCGTTTTTCTTCTCCGATTTTGTTATGTCGAAGGAATTTTATATTTTTCTCGATCTTTTTTTTCAAGACGATGCGGTACTAACGGACAGACTGCGTGATGACAAAACTGACAGTTCGAACAACCTATCCCTTCTCTCCCGTTTTTAGAAGAAAACGGAATCTGAACGCAACGGATGATGTAAACCTACATTAAGGTCAAGAGCATTTACCGCGTCTATGTGTGATGCGATATGAGTTCAGTATGAGTGTTTACCTCCTCCTCGCTTTCCTTCGATCCGATTAAAGCTGGATAGAACTGACACTAGCAGATGTCACCGCACTTAATTTACACCTTAACCTAGAACTGGCATGGTTAAAGCTAACATTGAAAAGTCCGTTTATAGTGTTTCGCAACCATATTTTAAAAAATTCACCAAAAATAGTAAATGAACCCCATTCCAAAAGTGTTCCATAGCTTTTTTTTTAGAAGAAACTTCAAAGAATTCAAATATGACACTAAAAATTAGTTTCTTTTGAAATTGTAAAAGTTATTAGCTTAGAAAGCAAAAAATGTTCAGAAACTGAAGGAAAAAAAACAACTTTATGCCTACATAAAAAATAGTAAAACATTTTTGTAATTTTTTTTAAAATACACAAAAGTTTTATAATTTAGTTCTAAATATAAATATGTAAAAATATATTTCAATTTCACAATTGTTTAGTTCAAAATAACACTTTGAACGTTTTTACTACATAACCTGCAAATCTTGACTAATTTCAAAGTGACTAGGCCTAGGCATTTTTTACTTTAAACAATGTTTTTTTTTTTTTATACCAAAAAATTTGAGAATGAAATGTAGAATCGAATAGCATTCTACCCAGTTTCAAATAACTTTACATTTTGTAATGAAAATTCAAAAACATCAAATCGGCAATTTAACCTAAAACTTATTTCTAGGCGACTTTATTTCTTCACTTACCGTTTTATTATAACACCGTTATAAGCCTAATTTTCACTCAAAAACAATCTACACTTATTTATTTATAACAAAACACAATATAACACTATTTTATAAACTGTAATAACCAAAAAAAAACACAAAACAAATGTTATAACTAACATCAAAATACGGACGGACGATGTTCTCAGAGTCTGAGAATTGAAAGGTTTGTTGTTCATTGGTACCAACCTATGAAATCTAAATGTATTGAATTGGACATAGATAAAAACTGTGAAGTTTTCTTTTCAAAACCATATATTGTACATTTTAGGAATATATCGAATAAGACTGTAAGAATCGATTCTAAACAGGCTTGCGTATTGGCCAAATCTATGACTAATTACAAGCTTTCAACATAAATCCTGTAGAACAGCTGTTTTCAAAGTAACATGTGATTTGAAGACACAGTTTTAAAGAGAATCGTCTGCTGAATTCAATGCTGTTATGATCTTCTTCATAAATGACTTCTGTGAGGAGTAGCAGACCGTTGAAAATGAGACAAAGTCTTTGTTTGACAGTATACGGGGTTCATTGACGCATGAATCACAGCTGATTTGGGTACTAATATTTTGAAACAGTGATTACGTATGTAAATATACGTTCTACAAAAAAGTTGTAAATACAAAAATTATAGTTTAGATTAAATGATTTTAAGTGGATTAAATTATCTATTATGCAAATATATGCAAATTCTCGCTAATGTTCGAGCGGGTTGCGTTTGCCCCTGAGAGACTGCAGTCTGCCACTTTGAGGGTTAACAAGTCAATAAGTTGATATCTATATATATAAAATTCAATGTATGTCCGTCTGTATGTTTGTCCTTTATGCGTTACCAAACCATCCGTCCGATTGCTTTGAAATTTTGCATAGTAACACAGGTTAACCCTGGGAAGGTTTTAGGCCATTTACCGAAGTCCTAGGACATTAGGGCTACGCCCCAGTGGCCCTCAAAGTTTCAATGTTAATCTTATGGAAGGTCAATCTTAAGGAAGAAGAAGAAATATTTCTTTTGATTTTATCAGAAACAGCTGTTCGTATGAAAAGCTTAAAACAGCTGATTTTGATCAACAACTGATTTGGATCAAAAACTGCATATAATTTTAGGTTAGGTAAATCAAGCAATGAGCAGAATCCCATTATAATTTACATCGACCCTCAGGGATACGAATTACAGGCTTTCAAAGTTTCAAATTAAGCAATAGCGAAACATTGCCGGGTCAGCTAGTTATTAATAAAATCTGCCTATTCTGGAAGAATTATCACAAGTCAAATGAAGGACAAACTAGGACGTATTGAAAACAACATACTGAGTGAGCAAAACAGAGTATTTTGGTCTATTGTTACAGTCACATTGAATTTAGAGTTTTGGGGTTGATAACATAAACATAACTTGCTTTAGTTACCGATACCGTTCAGTCCAGTTTGTCTTGTAAACTCAATACTTAGTATATGAATTGTGTAAGATATTATTGTTAGCTAGTGTTTTACGAGTGGCTTGCTTGCCGAGTTGAGACAATTTGTTTAAATAAGCATAAATAGAAGTACAGTAGAGCCGCGGTTATCTGAGGTAATTTGGACCGAGGGTACCCCGGATAAGCGAAAACTCGGATATCACGGACTCTGTCAAAAATCAAGAGGGAAACGTACGGTAAACTGGTGAAATCAATGAAAACGTGGTCAAAGATGTGAAAAAAGGCAACAACTGTATTATCAAATAAAAAACTAACGTCTAAATAAAAATAAAATACAAAATGATAAGAAGACATACATACGCTCTACAGTACATGTTCCAGATAAAAAATGATTAGAAGTCCGTAAGTGCTTTCTGTTTAACGGAACTCACTCGCTTGTGCGCCGTATCTATTTTTACACTACTGGTTTACACTGCACATTGCCATAACCCAGCTAGTATGAGTTTTATTGAACAACGTGACATTTAGTGAAAAAGCGTTAACAAAACTGTATTGATGATTAGCAAAACGTCCAAATGAAAATAAAATGCAAATATAAAACTATAAAGAGACATACATAGGCTACAGTACATGTACCAGTAAAAACAATATTTTTTTAAGAAGTCCATAAGTGTTTTCTGTTGGAGCTCATTCGCTTGAAAACTAAGCAAATGATGTGCAGTATAACACACACAACGTTTTAAGAGCGAGTGTTTACTTGATACTGAATCAAACTACTGTATTCACAAAAACTAAAGGAGGAGGGTAAGCCGGATAGGGTAGAAGTTATACACAATAGAAGTTCGGATAGAAGCAGTGCCAAGATAAGGAATGATGATATCACCATTGCGTAAACAATAATCACAGACGTCTGTCTACTATTACTACGCTACTAACTGTATCCGACTACCTGATAAATATTATTGGTTATTCAAGTCATTTAACTGATTATTTAGTTCACTATTTATAAATAAATAAATTATGTTATTTATTTAGAAAATCTATTATTCTCTTGAATAAACAGTATTTGTACCGGTCAAAATACCTTAAAACGTAAAAATCCTAATCCTATTGATGATTAGCAAAGCATAGAAATTACTGTGCTTTTTATTTACCGGAACCATTTTTGACGAAACATTATGTGTCTAATATAAGTACAGTACAGTAGATTTGGCACTATATGTGGATTTCACTTTGCGCGGTTACTTTAACGCATGTGTCTACCGCAAACCGAACTTTTTTATTTTTGTTTTACTATCTCGGTTAATCCGGAACTCGATTAGTCAGGGCTCGAATAACCGACTAGCGGCTGTAATGTATCACAACTGAATCGCTGTTTTATTGTTATTGATCTGTCCTTCACCAATTTAACCTGTTTGAACCCGGGGATCAAAAAGGGTTGTAAAATCCTACCCCTTTTTTTAACACATGTCATCGATTATCTGATTTTGTTTGTTCACGTGAATAGTAAAAGACGTCATATGACAACTGTACTCATTAGGGAATAGGAGTCATACGACGTCAGTACTACTTTGGGACTTATGCGTAGCCACGCTGTACTCTGATAGAGTCAGTAATTGGCTAAAACTAAAAGCTTTTTACTCAATCCAAGACTATATGGTTTGTGATACTAGTTCATTAAGTTTTGAATGTTTAACCTAACAGGTTGTCATTTTGTAGTTATTGATGGGGTTTTATTCTTGTTTGGTCGTACTTGTTCGTTATCCTTATTTAACTGCATAAAATAAACAAGACTGTTTCATAAGTGACTGTTCATATTGGACTTGTGTCACTCTTAAAAGATGATGCGTTACAAAAATTAATATAATTTTACTTCTAGAGGTTTTATATTGTATATGTTGACACTGCCTATTGCCATATCAAAGTGTGCTTAATGACAATCAAATTTTTGAATTTTTAAACCTTAGTTGCCTTTGACATAGCGACTAGATTGTCATGGGAATCGCACACTTCCGTTTATTACAATTGAACAAAACCAAATACAAGCTACTTTGAATAACAGGTGTTACTAGCTTGGCACTAAAGGCGCCTATTCGTTGCTAGGGTAGTATAGTTGCCACATTTGAGGCATTAGTAGTTAGTTTTTTTTTAGAAATTTATTTCATTCCCTGATGTATATACAAAATAGAAACATAACTACGCTATAAAATAAAATAACAACATTTAATATCAAATAAAACTTAACTTAAAAAAATAACACAGAATAGCTTCTATACGGGAATAACATACAGTAGAATCCCGCTATTCCAAACTAATTGGGAACAAACACTCTTAGTTTTAGCTGGAATTCGGAATAGGCAGATTTCATGAAAATATCAACGTATTGAATTGTTGAGGCATAAATTAAGTGTGGGGACATATGCTAGTATCAGCTCTATTCAGCGTTGATCGGCTCGGAGGAAAGCGAGGAGGAGGTGAACGCTCAAACTAAACTCATATCACACATAGGCGCGGCAGATGCTTAGTGTAGGTTTACACCATCCGTTTGTTTTCCTTCCTTTGCGTGAAGATTCTGTTTTCTCCTAAAAACTGAAGGGAAGGGATACGTTTTCAAACTGTCCGTTTTGTCATCTCGCAGTCTGTCCGTTAGTACCACATCGTCTTGAAAAAAAGATTGAACAAAAAAATTTGTTCGAAATAACGAAAACGGATGAGAAAATCGGATGAAAGCAACTGGCAGGTGGCAACAACACTATTAGTGCCTAGCTGTTTATCTAGTCCTTCCTTCTTTCTAACGGATTTGGTGTCCGTTTCACCGGAAGCTTGTTGCGGTAGCTTCCTTCCTACAAAACGGATGGAAAACTTGAAGAAAACAAAACCCGCTTTCATTCCAATTTGGTTTCAGACGTTTTCATCAAGCTTAGGCTCTATGTATATCTCTATTTAACTTTTTGTATAAAATAAATGTACCGTATGTTTTTTCACAAACGTCTTCTTCATTTCTCCTGTTTTTATGTTAAAAAAATCGGTATTTTTTCTGAACTCTGTTCGGAATAGGTGGATTTTCAGAATAGTGGGACTCTACTGTATTACTATAGAATATTTGTTTCTAGTACTGTGACTGAGAATATCTTGCCTGAGAGAGTATCTTTTAAGATTTTCCTTGACATTTAGTAAACAATAGTAAATATATAAACTGGGTAATGTCATTATTTGAAATTCTTTAATGGACAAACAGCTACTTCTTTCTGGAACATTCTTTATAGTCCTTAGTATTCTCTTTTTGCCAAAAGAAAATTCTTTGCGAACTACTGCTGTTACCCCATAGCGTTATACCATACATCAAGCTTGAATGAAAAATGCATAATTATAGTTTGACTATTATTGTAGCTCGTGCATCCCTGAAGATGGCGATTTTGTCGTTGAAACGCGTTTCAGTTAATAAACGTATTAGTTGTGAGATTTTGTGTTCTAAATTTATTTTATAAAGTTCACATTAACTAGCATGTCTATAACTTATACAGGCTTTTAATTTGTGTATTAATAGTCCAGTCAAATCGTCTCCGGGGTGCCTATTTCAGGAAAAAAATATAGAAGGTTTTTCTCACTTGTTCTATATGTTTTTTGGGGTGCTGAATCCGAATTTCAACTTTGCTACTTCCCACGGATATCACAAAAAACCTCAAAATGTTTGAATTTTTTAAAGTTTTTTTTTGCCAAAAATTCATAAAACTTTGCACGTTTCGAGGTAGACTATTCTATACAAAATTAAAGTACTTTAAATTTCCTACAAAAAGCACCCCTCAAATGTATTTTTTGTTGAACGGTTTGCCCACTAGAGCGCGCTGAAAAAGGGCCAAAATTTCCTACTTTATGGAAAATCCAGTTTTTTGTTACTTTATCGCTTGTAACTCAAAAACTATGCTTTTAATTACAAAAAGCTTGCATTTTGCAGAAACTACATTAAATCCCCTACAAATTGCACACCTTAATCACTTATTTTGGCCATATCGTGTAGCTGCTTTAGCGCGTTGAAATTTGATGTCATATTACGCAAAACCGCTAAGTCAAAGGTCCTTCACCCAAAACTCAGTAGAGACCTATATTATCTATATTTACTTATTGAAAACTATTTATTTGGGTTTTATAATTAATAATACTTGTAATTATTACTTATGTATGAATTATAAATCAATTTAATTACTACTTTTAATTATTATAAATCATTTACTTATTAATTATATATCAATTAAAATTACTACTTTTAATTATAAATGCAATTACATATTAATTATATATCAATTTAATTACTACTTTTAATTATAATAAATGTAATTACTTATTAATTATATATGCATTTAATTGCTACTTTTAATTATAAATGTAATTAATTGTGAATTTTATATCAATTTAATTAAGTACTAATTATTAAATTTAATGTATATATAACTGAACAGTTGTTATAGAGGTTGGTTTGTGGTTTTCAAGGGGGAATTTCCTCCTTTGATTTTGGTAGGTAGTTAAATCCCTTATTTATAATAATATCATCTCCAGTTCTCCGTCCGCCTAATAGATGGACGCAGGGAAAGTCTTCACTCGTGAAAAAATAGAAGGCTACTGTGGAGTTCAGTAGCTCAGAACAACATAAACCAACATCAACAAGGACTCGGATTAAAATATACTGTCAATATATAAAGAAATTGTTGGATTGGTTTGAGCAGCACCCTCTTTTCCCAAAAACTCCAGAATTCATAACCATCAGTACAGGGCTTATCGGAGATAATAGATTGTTGGCTCTGTACTCCTTCCAATGTATTGTTCGTAAAGCCAGGAAAAGGAAGTACATGCAATACCTTTTACAACCCGCCAAGTGTGATCAAGTCATTCACAGCGGCCCGTATTCATTTTTTACACACCATGAGCGGTTATGATAAGTCAGCTCTATATAACCGGGGCAAAATGAAAACGGTGAATAAGAACCTAGACCTTAGACTTCCTATCAACATATTTAAAGACCCTCAGGCTGATCTAGAGGCGGTTGTGAGTGGAGGAGAAAAAATGTCTCCTTGCTCTCTATAACTCCGGCAAACAAATGAGCTCCTTAAATAAATTGCAAAGTATACATAACATCTGCGTTCAAGGTGACATCAACATCACCATTCTCGCCTCAACAGATGCTGCAGCACGACAGCACTCACTGAGGGTCTACCTCCAAGTTCAGGCGTGGCTGGGATTTGTAAAAGATCCTACACACTTGGGGCGGATGAAGAACAGTTATGGTCTTTAGCACATCACTACCCTCGAGCCACTTGCACTTGACAAACTGCTGCAGTTCATTTCATGCAAATGCAAGATAGACTGCAAAGGGCATGTGGATGTAAGAAAGCTGGCCTTATTGCTTCTGGATTTTCTAAAACTGTGAAGGAAATTGCAGCAATATGGGAAAATATTTCACTGTTGATAACCAGGGTTTGACGAAGTGGACGACACACCTCAAACCCAACACATTTCCACAGAACAAGGTAATTTTCATTGCTGCATTCATTTGAAATCTCTACATCTCTAGTACCATACCTATTAATTAAATTACATTCTCATGGAGCTTCCCCAACACTATCATCTTTCATTTCATTATTTTAGACAAAGAGCCTACCCCTGGGTCTACAGCAAAAGCAATGTTTGCAGATGAAAGAGATATACAATATTGAATTCACTGCATTCATACTAAAAAATTGCAATTAATTCTATAGTATCATTGTTAATAATGTGTTCCCTTTTATATTTCTGAAGAGTAATCAGAACTTTAACTGCTAAACGCCGTAGACTGTAAATGTCCATCTCTTTTTTATTTACCTACCTACATTAATGATGATAATTGGTATGAAAATTGATAATAAATAGTTTTTTCAAATTTTTTTACATAAACATTTTGTGTCTGAATAAACAAACATACTTTGGACAAAATATTTATGTAATTATTCATTATACTAATTTAACTAATTAGTAATTAAATCGATGTATAATTAATAAGTACTTACATGTATTATTAATTATAAAGCCCAAATAAATAGTTTTCAATAAGTAAATAGTGATAATATAGGTATCTACTGAGTTTAGGGTGAAAGACTCCGGACTAAGCGGTTTCGCGTAATATGACATACAATTTCAACACGCTCTAGCAACTACACGATTTGGCCAAAATAAGTGATTAAGGTGTGCAATGTGTAGGGGATTTAATTTAGTTTTAGTAGAATGCAGGCTTTTTTGTAATTACAAGCATAGTTTTTGAGTTACAAAAAAATACATTTGAGGGTTGCATTTTGTAGGAAATTTAATATACTTTAATTTTGTTTAGAGATGTCTACCTTAAAAATTGCAAACTTTAAAGACTTTTTGGCAAAAAACTTTAAAAAAGTGGAAAATTTTGAGGTTTTTTGCAATTTTTGTTGTGAAGCCATATCCGTGGGAAGTAGCAAAGTTGAAATTCGGATTCAGCACCTCAAAAAACATATAGAACAAGTGAGAAAAAAACTTCTATATTTTTTTCCTGGAAAAAAAACCATTTGACTGGACTATAACTCTACAGACAGTCATAGCGCTTGGCTTTGGTCTAACACTACTCGATTGACAACGCTACTTTGTATTGAATATTTCACCCACTAAAAATCATCCAATCGCAATAAAACAAAAACTGTTGGAAAGGAAATAATTTAAACTTTCATTTTTGTATTTAAAATTTTTTTCTAAAACGTATATTTACATAAGTAATCATCGTTTTAAAATTGTAGTTTTCTGAAAACCTAATAAAACGCAAATAAAACCCAAAGAAATTACTCAACTTTGTCACTTCTATCAAGCTCAATACCGCTCGACAGAAATATTTTGACAATAATATAAAGATACCATTGGATTCGTCAAGATTTGAACTTTCTAAAACTGCCTTCCAATCAGACCCTTATAGTTTCAAAAATATAAAGGTTTTTATAAACCCTTGCGATTGGACAGTTTTCAACCAATAAAACAGCACATTTTCAATTCGAGACATCGCTTACATTTGGTTATATTTCTATTTATATCTTGATATCGTTTTGTAGGGAAAACTTCGATCTTTCGTTTGGTGTAAAGTAAACTAGATTTTACTGGTTAGATGTTATTCATACAGCAGTGAGAAATACAGACTTTCGTAGAACTCAAACCACCGCTTGAGAACGCAAAGCAAGTCTGTTCCCACTCTGACCCCAATGGTAATTTTGTAATCCCTTTATGTGCGCGAACTTTGGACAGTTTATTCTAATTTTGTGGAACAAGTAATACAATGTGAAATAGTTAACAAAATGAGAATTTACAAGTATACAGATAAATTCTACTATTTATTCTCTACATTTTCTTATAATATTTCATTTTTGGGCAAAGCATATTCCTAAATTACTATTTAAACTAGGCCTAGTTTTGTTATAGCCCATCTCAGGTTAAGTTGAGGCAAGCAGGGTAATTAGGGTCGGTTTCAACCGTCATAAAACTGACCCTTATTAATGCCGCCTGAATGAACTTGTAGGACACTCTAGTTTAAAATTGCAAGTCTGTATGTCTTAAGTGAAAATGAAAAAACGATATCATAATTCGTTTCATGATACTTTCCTGATAATTTTGATACCAAATTTGATTACATTTGGCCACAAAGCTGTAACTTACTAGCATTATAAACTTTGTTAGTTGAATTAACTTTACTAATATGGTTTACAACAATAAAGCCACAAAAATGTACTAGAAAAGTTCATATTTAAATATGTAATAAATAATCATTATTTGAGAAAAAAACTCGAT
This sequence comes from Philaenus spumarius, assembly GCA_018207615.1. Taxonomy (NCBI): domain Eukaryota; kingdom Metazoa; phylum Arthropoda; class Insecta; order Hemiptera; family Aphrophoridae; genus Philaenus; species Philaenus spumarius. The sequence goes on along the minus strand of JAGFPH010014840.1, from coordinate 35 downwards.
ACTGTATCGTTATTTACCATAATACACACAATTGT
>JAGFPH010014839.1:5802-22564 GCA_018207615.1 Philaenus spumarius | reverse complement strand
GAGTTGATTATTTGTTTTAAAGTCAATTACTTGTTTTAAAGTCGATTAGTTAATTTAGAGTTGATTATTTATATTACAGTCGATTGTTTCAAAACCGATTATTAATGTTATAGTTGATTATTTGTGCTAGAGTCGATTATATGTTTTAAGAACGATTATTTGTTTTAGAAAACACTATTTTATTGTACCTACTGACATTTATTTATGAAACATGTGTTGTGGTTTATATGTGATATATCCAGATATATAAGCTAACAGACAACATAAATATTATATATCTGGTAGGTTAAAACTACATGTAAAAATATATGAATATGATTGAGGCGAGAGTACAATATATTGAAAAACTAATCGATCGTGGACACATTTATTTTCAAAAGAACGTCAGATAAAGCTATTGCCGTTAAAACAATACTGGAATTTCCCTGTGCCACTCTTTCAGCAAATGATTTATTCGCACCTCTGTTTCGCATTGGCAAATAAAAACAGGTGATTTGCTTCCAATTACCCGCGGAACCCGACGGGCCACACAAACTTCCTTGGACTCAATCATGGCCATAAAATATTCGCAGCATCCGCAAATATAATGGATTCAGAAGAACACAGCAACATAAATTAGGCCAATCTTGTTTCCTGTCACTCGAGGATTGGAATATTTCTAGGACGGATTAATTTCGAAAACAGGCTTCGACATTCCAATTGTGTCGAGTTTGATTGAGGATATTTTTTTATAAATGGTTTGACGACATACTCGTCCTACAACTCGATATTTGCTAGAGAAAGTTCTTTGAGTATTTTTTATTTAGATTAAGAGGAGTTATTGTTCATAATATTTACTAAAGAAGACCACCCTATGTTCGCTCCACTAGCACAATTGCAAGTGACATAATTTACAGTAGTGTATGCTTTGTGAGAACATTACTATATAATTTAGGGTGAGAAAATGAGGATACCCCACTGGCGCCGAATACTGTTTGTGTTTTCAAGGCATACCGCGCAAATGGGTGGAATTTTGGAGATGAAATGAGAAAACGATAGCAGTAAAACAAGGTTAATAAAATGAGGAAGGCCCCACAGTGTATACTATATTTTTCTTTTAAAAGTTTAATTTATATTTCTTTTGGGTCTTTTTTAGAAGAGGACTACCATGAGTGTTGAATGCAAATAAACATACTGCGACTAAAGATTATAAGTTAGAACTTCAGGCTATACTTTTTTTAAATACTTACATTTCTGTTATCTATACTAATATTATGAAGAGGTAAAATGTGTTTGATTGTTTGTATGTATGGGGTAATCTCTAGAACTACTGAACTGATCGAAAAAATAGTTTTACTAATTAAAAGCTACACTATCCCTGGGTAACATAGGCTATAATTAATTTTGATAAAAACATGTTTTATTTCAATATTTTGTAAATTTAGTAAAAAATTCTTAGATTAGGCCAAGACTGATGAACCAACACATGTATTTACATTCATTACCATGGCAACCAATTGAATAAAATAACAGATAAAACAGCTGTTTGCTCTAATAAATCTAATCTCCATTAACAGCTGATATCTAATTTTGAAGCAATTATTTGTATTTCTAACTTTTAAGTTAGGTTTTTATTAAATTGTAGACCTAAGCCTTGCTGGTTATTTTAACCTTTATTGTAACTACTGTTATAAAATATACGAAATTATTTGATTTGAACATTTAACATTATATCATCTTAGCTTTGGGGTTATTATTAATCCTACACCTTTATTATAAAGAAAACATGATTATGTGTATAGAGCGTTCTAACGAGGTTGGCGTGCGGAGCACGGAGGGGTTTCCCCTAGTATAAAATATCTTAGTTAAACTTAATTAAAGATACTATGACGAAATACTATAAGTTAGAACGCCAAGCTATTTTTTTTTATACTTACATTTTTGTTGTATAAAAATAACTTAGTTGATGTTACTAACTTAATGGATTTCGTTTGCATTGCTGAGGAAAATTTCGTTTTTTAAATTTTAGTCTGCTAATCTATATTGTTTCAAAGAATGGAACCTATTACTTTATCTTTATATAGTTACTAGTATATTTATATATATTTAAGATTGGTGACCTATTAATGATATCATTCCTTTTTTTAAAGAGCTTTCTTGGCGGTCATATTTCTTAACACTTCATATTTCTTAACACTTAACCGCTTTTTTTTTGGGGGGGGGGGGGTAAATATATCCATAAACGTTCAAACTATCTGAAAATAATAAGCCTTTTTAAAAAATAATCTGAAAACTTACTTGACTTTAAATATTATTGTATGTACAATTTAACAAATGTGATGTTAAATTCCTATACAATTAAATGTTCCCAATCAAAATTAATGTTTGAGATTAGCAAATACACCTCTACTGTTTTGTTAAATCAGCTGTTTTGATTATCAGCTGTTTTGTTCGATCAGCTGTTTTATTTAATCAGCTGTTTTGATTGTTTCAGCTGTTTTGTTTGATCAGCTGTTTTATTTAATCAGCTGTTTTGATTGATCAGCTGTTTTATTTAATCAGCTGTTTTGTTTGATCAGCTGTTTTATTTGATCAGCTGTTTTGATTGATCAGCAGTTTTATTTAATCAGCTGTTTTGTTTGATCAGCTGTTTTATTTAATCAGCTGTTTTGATTGATCAGCTGTTTTGTTTGATCAGCTGATTTGTTAAATCAGTGCTTACGTGCTCAGTTGTTTTGCAAGAATTATGATTATGTACTTTTCAAACCTTCAATAATAAATTTACAAACTGAAACTGCAGTTTTGGTTATATGTACTACCGGCTAACGGCACACCCTGTGTATGAAAAGTAATTCCGCATGATTGAATATTCCAGCTGATTGTTTGCGCAAGGTGTTGCCAAGACTTTATTACTGGGAGAAGATGTCAGTGACGTTTAATTGAAAACTTGTTTGCGACAGTCGCCACCAGTCCTTCCTCGTGCGCGGATTTATATTTAATTTATTCTTTTCTTTCGAATTAAAAGTATTCTACTTCCCGAGAACCGTGACGTATTAAAGAGTCTGCTAAATATTGAGGAGATTTTAAATCACGAGTTTACCGAGTAATATTTTTGGTACAACAATATTTATGCGATTCTAATATAAAATTATGTTAAGTTTTTATCCAAATTGTTTTATTTATAACTAGTGGACCCAGCAATACTTCGCTATTGCTTGACTTCATTTAAAGGGTAGTTATTCAACTTCATTGCATTGACTTAAGTAACCGAATTGTAAAATGGTTTTATGCCACTTAAGAATATACTACACAAATTTAGATTTTTAGTTTGTAAACCTTTATAGATAATACAGTAAATCTTTTGTTTGCTTTTACCTAATCTAAAAAAAACTGATAGTTGTGAAGAATTGTAAAAACCTGATTCTAAATTAGCCCAATTGGTTGCCAATAAACGTGTTTTGGTTCATTGTAGGCCTAACCTAAAATTATGTCCAGTTTTTAATCCAAATCAGTTGTTTTATATATAATATGTAACGACCAATGTTTGAATTGAATTAAAATATAGTAAGCATTTTTAGTTGATTTTGGTTTTTGTTTGCTAGAAGTTGGTCGAACTAACCCAAAAATGCTGTTGGTTTTGAATAATAATAAACTTATTATAAATGCTGATTATAAAATAGCTATAATAATCAATGTAAACAAACATGACGTGTTGCTAAGCTTTTTGTACGAACAGCTGTTTTTGTGCACTATGCACTCAAGTCCATACAAAAGAGGCTGTTTAGTTTTTTCCAAATTTGAAACTTTTTCGGGAAATATTTTCAAAAATTTTTTATATAAAAACCTAGTTCGGACTATTACGAACATTTTAAAACAAAAAATAGCCAAATTGGTCCAACCGTTCTCAAGTGATGCGCTTACAAAGGAACAGCAATTCATTTTTATTATGTAGATATGTAACAACAGATGTTTGAATTTAATTATAACACAGTAAGCATTTTTCGTCGACTTTTGTTGCTTTTAGTTTGTTAATTTAACCTAGAAAGCTGTTGGCTGTAAAGAATAATAAATTGATTCAAAATTTTCCAAGTTGGTGGCTATGGTAATGAATGTAGACAAACATGTGTTGCTAAGCTTTGGATCCGAACAGCTGTTTTTTCTGTTATAGTGCTGGGAGTGAATCCCCGAATCTTCACTACTTTTACGCTTCAAAATCAAGATTAAGTCGATTGTTGGCATATAACAGGTGACACTCATATTATGTTTTACTGATTTCATTGCTGGGTTTCACAAACTTCGTACGAAAAACATACGCAGCGATATTTACAATTAATTATTTACAGACTCAAAATTATCGTTTTAACAACGCAGCTGGCACCCGTTTATTCAAATCGACAGACTGGACACTGCAGCTGTATTTGCTTTTTTTTCTCTTTAAAAGGAAAGTGCTCCAATACGTGATGGTAGGGATCCGCTCCCACCGAGCTTCCCGTGTATATTTAGAAAGCCAGAACCGATGTTAAGCAAACAAGTGATACAGAATAATACAAGGTCCAAGTGGCCACACCTTATAATCATCAAGTTTGGTCCATTAGACCACACACACTGCTTTCTTGCTTTACTCAATGATTACCACATTGCTACCTAACTTTATTATTTATGTTTGCGTTAGGCCAGGGCGCGCCCAAGGCGCGAGTCGCTTTCTTATTGGATGCGGCCGCTTCTCTAACGCCTGCTGTCGATAAACAGGTTAATAGCCATAAATAAAGAAAAACTGTTTAGAAATTGGGGGACTGTTTCGTTGCCCATTAAAAATGGAAAGTTTGAAGTTCCAAGCGCATTGTATACTATCATTTTTAATTTTCCACTTACACATTTCTTCAGCAAGGGTTAATTTAATTAAATTACAAGTGAAAAAACATGAACCAAGACCGGGATTTGAACCCGGAACCTTTACGATTCCGTCGTAACGCTCTACCGTCTGAGCCACACTGATCACTCCAGCAATTGTATAGCTTTTTATATTTTTCATAATGCAAATCAAACCAGAATTCCTAAAAAAACAAACAGTAACTGATCAGGAAAAATTATCAGGTTTTCGACGGATTTTAAGTAAGATAATAACATTTTGAAAATATAACTACATTTTTTAATTTAGGTTACTATTAATACATCCGCCATCTTGGAAAATTAAATAAACTCTAACGGTAAAACGTTTATTCAACTTCTTTTTTATTTGCTAGAATGTCCACTTTAGAAACAATCGTTTAGGTGCTGCTTCCATTCATTTTCACTTTTTTTACAACTTTAATTCGGTTGTGGATAGGTTAGGTTAAATTAGATTGTGTAAGGATGATTTTATGTATTTAAGTGAGTCCAAAAATCTATCAAAGCATTGAAACAAGTGTATGTTAGGGTTTGGTGAGTTAGGTTAGGTTTTGCTAAACTATGTTAGGTGAGAATGGAATTGGTTAGGTTAGAAAGTAAATATTTAAACCAAGTTTTAACTTAATAAACGGTACCAGATAACTGCCACATACTTTCTTCCAGTTGAAACTTTGTACCTTCCCAAGAGTAGCTTAGGAGTTGGTTATTTAGAATTGCAAAAGTAGGAAAATGTTATAATGGAAAATATTAGATGCATGTAACACACATCCATATTATATTATTATTTAAACTATTTGATCGATTTTGAACAAATTTGCACCAAACATGTAAATTAGGCCTGTATAGAGATGCAAGAAAATATGTTTTGAAAAATTTTGAAAAACAACCCCCTTTTTGGCCAAAACCCCAAAAATAAGTTATTATTATTATTATTACCTAAACGAGAATTTTTAGAAAGATACGGTTTTTTGCATATGCTAGGGTACATTAAGGGCTACAAATAAGCCAAATTTTTATCAAAATCGTTAGAGCCGTTTTTGATAAATTTTGATGTTTGGTTTTTTGCCATTTTGGGGGGGGGGGGAACCCCTTAAAAATTAAAAACTTGAAAAAATTTAAAAAATGCCTGGAGATATTCCAGAACTACACCTACATACCAATTTTCATCAAAATCGGACCGTTGGTATGGTCTCCAGATCTGTACACATCCTTACAGACACACGGACAGACATCACCAAAAAACGACTTTTTTGGGTTCAGGGAGCACCAAAACAAATAATTCCACTATATATATTTTTTGGTTCAGGGAGCACCAACACAAATAATTCCACTAAACATTTTTTTGGGGTTCAGGGAGCACCGAAACAGATAATTCCACTAAAAATTCAAATTCGAAAATTTGGACAAAAACAATACTTTCTCCATATACTACGTATGGGGTGGAGAAAGTAAAAATGTGTATATTTAGGGGCGTACACGCTTGCGCGCTAAGACCCGCTCGTGCGCATTCAATTCGTCATATTCGTAAGGGTCGTGCGCGCCGCTCACGGCGATGCATCTCCTGTCGGGTTTTTTCAACGAACACATTGAATGTTCGCCGTCCTTTTTTGGACTGGGGCGTGAAAGGTTTTTAGCGAGCAAGTGATTATTGTTTTTCAAGATATTAATTTTCCAGTGATTAAATATGGATTGTTCAGAATCAAATTTAATAAAATTAATAGGTTCCTACAGAAACCAATTCATTCTTTATGATCCTCTGCGGATAATTTTTTTTTTAAATATGAAAGCAGATGCTTGAATGGCGAGAAAAATATCTTTGCTTTCTTCATACCGACGGGAGCAAATTGAAAAGGAGCCTGGGAACAGCAAAAGGTAAGTTGTGGATCATTTATTATATTATGCGAATCTCTTTTAATTGTCATTATTAAATTAGTTGACCCTGGCAGTGGCAGAACTGGCCTTAGTAGTTAGTCTGGAGTTTTGCGCTTTGCAAGGATTTTTTTCAAAAAATCTCCAAATATAGTAATTATATCCCAATCCAAAAGTGTTCAGTAGCTTTTTTATAGTAAAAGGTCCAAATAATTAAAATATTTAACTAAAAAATTGATTGGTGTAAAATTTTAAAAGTTATTAGCTCAGGAAGCAAAACATTCCTGTAACGGAAAAATCCAACTTTAGGCTTACATAAAAAATAGTAAAAATTTGTTTTATTTTTTTCAAAATATTCAAAAGATTTGTAATTTAGTTCTAAATAGAAGTGTATAGATACCAATTTCAATTTTTTTCAGAAAACACCAGTTTTTATAATTCTACTACAATAACGCTATTTTCCAATATTATTTACAATATGTTTACACCTCCACTGCAAAATGAATATTGAATGTTTTTGTGTTTCATATGAATCGCCTGAGGTTCGGTGAAATCAACAATTCCAACGAACCAGAGGGGAGCAGCGTGCGCGCTGCGCTTACACCGCGCGTCCGTTAGTGGAGCGCAAGTGTGTACGCACCTTTAGCCGCCATAATAGAACAAGGTAGTTAAGCTTATGTTGAGCCAGGTTAGATTAGAACAGGGTAGGTTTAGGTTAGAAGGTTACGTATGGTTGGGTTTGGAAAGGTTAGAAAAACAACATTAGAAATTAAAAAATGATATATTACTGCCATATTGGATCAAAGCTTATTTAGCTTATGTTGAGCTTGGTTAGGTTTAGGTTAGAGTAGATTGGGTTTAAGTTAGATTAGGTTAGGCTAGGTTCAGTTAGGATAGAAGGTTAGGTATGGTTATGATTAGAAAGGTTAGAAATAAACAAAATTTAAACCATTGTTAGTTAAAAATTTATATATTAGAAACCATATTGGGTCAAGTTAAATTAGTTTAGGATAAATTAAGTAGGGTTAGGTTAGGTTAGGTTAGTTTATGTATGGTTAGGATTGGAAAGGTTAGAAATAAAGAAAATTTAAGCCATTGTCAATTAAAAAATTATATATTAGCCACCATATTGGGTCAAGTTAGATCAGATTAGGATGAATGAAGTAGGGTTACGTTAGAAAAAATAAATTAAAAAAAGTAGTGAACAAAAATCGTCATTGTTAACTCCCATATTTATCGTTAAAATTTCAGAAAGCTGATATTTTGAAGTTAGTTGTAACTCTTACAGTTTTACAAATCTAAATGGCGGCCATCTTAATTGCCCATCAAACACAAATATTCCAAAATCGGTAAAATCACGAAACCGCAACAAAAAGAAGATTCTAGAACCCGGTCAGATTCTAAATAGAGAAATCTTGCATTCCTGCGCAGAAATTATTGGCATTCATAGAACCAAACTTCACATTTTTTGCTTCCTCCTAAAGAAGTCCTCTTCATAAAACACAAAATTATGACAATAGCAGTATCCGCCCGAATTCCGAACTATTCAATGGAAATATTTGCTCGGATGATGACCGCAAAAAAGTTGACCGCAGAGTTATGGTTGATTTCACGTATAAGAATCATTTTGTCATAGTATTATATTTTTTACGGGTATTAATTTTCGATATAAAAATACTGGGGTAACAACGTAACGACTTGTTTCAAAGTTTTTTGTAGTTTTTGGGAAAACGAATTAATATTATTGTCTTTCAATTTCTACTGTAACAGTGTTATTACTTCTGTCATCAGTACGTGCACATGTCTCTAAAGCTCAAACAACAATGATGCCTAGAAAGATAAAATTTAGCCTGAAAAACATTTAATTGTAGGAATATATTTTTGTTTTGACTCATTCAAAACCAATAATAGCCTATTAACACTTGTTTGGGGAGACTCCCAAGAAGCCCTCCACCATCCCTGATGATCAAGTCCTAGACTTATTTCATCAGGCCTTCGTCTTTATACTTTGTTCTCCTAAAATTCCTTATTCATTCTTTATTTCATTACCGGACACTCTCTCTGCCCTGTTGTCAATATCATCCAAACAAGCATCCCCTCATCCCATTACATGAATCATCGGGTTTAATTTTTTTTCCATTTCGTACGTGTGTTATTTTTCTTTTAATTCCTGTTTTCCCTTCCATTTCCTACGGTCTTGCATATTTCTTTGATAAGTTTGAAACATTCTTTGTTTTCCACCACTGCCTTTCTCCCATACTCTACTCCAATTCTCTCACATTCTACCTCCAACTTCCTCCTCACTTCCTTATATTTATTGCATTCATATAGTGCATGATATGCAGTGTCCACTTCTCCACAGTCCTCACAACTTTCCGACTCTACCAATCTTAATTTATTTAGTTTAAATCTAAAATGTCCATGGCCTGGGACTCCTTGCGTGGTATAGTGGTCCAACTGTCTTCTACTCTTTCCCAATACAGCCTGGTCTCTTCTCCCTTTTCTTCATTCAACAATCAATAACTATGTGCTTAGTTAATATATATGTGTAACTTAGACCAGGGGCTCAGACCCTTTTCGCTTCGCTCGCCAACCCCAGCAGCGACTCATGGTGAAGACAATGCAAACAGATTATTGTATACTCTGATATTTTCACGGAAATGATGATAGCTAATGTAAGACAGAGATCGAAATAGACACGACCATCCCCAATAATTCCAATTGAGGCATGTTTTGTAATTTCACCATTATTACTTAAAATAATCAATAATCAACATTTCAAACAAATTTTGATATTAGGCCTACCTACTAAAGGAAACAGTATAAACATAACTAACCCGGGTAACGTATTAAACATAACTTACAATTTAGTTGGTTGGTTATTGTTTTTGTTTCTTGTTTTGTGGTTCGGGGTTTTTATTCAAATCAGTGACAAATCAGTGAAACTGTTAGTTGTAGAGAATAATTACCTGATTCTAAATTTGCCAAATTGGTTGCAAATAAACGTCTTTTGGTTCACTGTAGGCCTAACCTAAAATTATTTAAAGCTAGACGGTAACACTGATTTATTGACATTAATTATTTGGCACTTCCCGTAATCGTACCCCCCTTGACCTCATACTTGAATTAAAGCTCTCGACGAGAAACTCTTGGAAAAATTGCCAGAATTTAATATTTTTAAATTTTGGAAGCACCTTTTGGGCGGGAAAGAGTTTTTCAATTTTTACAATTTCTTAATTTTCCTACTTTGAGCGCGTTTTGTAAGAAAACGGTAAGAGATAGCAAAAAATGTTAAATACAAAAGTTGTAGAAAATTTAATTTCAGACTACCGATTTTTCATCAGATTTAAGATCCAATCATCCATTTAGCCACTATTCATCCGAGAAGGGAAGCTCCGCCCAACGTTTTTAAAGCTAGCCGATTTCATTGATTCACTGACATTAATTATTAGGCACTTCCCGTATTCGGACCCCCCCTCAACCTTATACTTGAATTAAAGCTCTCGACGAGAAACTTTTGGGAAAATTGCCATAATTTAACATTTTTTAATTTTGGAAGCACCTTTTAGGCGGAAACGATTTTTTCGATCAACTATGTACAAACGATCCAAAGATTAACTAGATTCTTTAGCGAATTTTCCAACTGCGAGCGAAGCGAAGCAGCCATCAGAGGCCGAAGGCCGAGGCGGGGTTGGGACGCGAAGCGTCCAGGGGCGGAGCCCCTAGTTTATACAAATCAGCTGTTTTATACATAATATGTAACAACAGATGTTTGAATTGAATTATAATACAGTAAGCATTTATTCTTAGATTTTTGTTTGTATTTGTTTTTAATTTGTTAATCTAACCTAAGAAAGGTATTGGTTGTTATGGTAATGAATGTAAACAAACATTTTTTGCTAAACTTTTGTTTCGAACAGCTGTTTTATCTTATACAGGGCTGGGAGTGAACCACCGAAGTTTCACTTATTTACGCTTTAAAATTAAAATTTCGAAAAAATTTGTCTACGTCTATGACCCCATAAGAATAAACCTTTAAATTTTCGTATTTGTATCTTAAGTAGTTTTGCTCTACGTTGATTCTATGCCATTCAGTCAGTTAGTCAGTCATTCAGTCAGCCAGTCAGTCATTCAATCAGTTACTCAGTCATTCAGTCAGTCATTCAGTCAGTTAGTCAGTCATTCAGCCAGTTAGTCAGCCATTAAGTCAGTTAGTCAGTCATTCAGTCAGTCAGTCAGTCATTCAATCAGTTACTCAGTCATTCAGTCAGTCAGTCAGTCATTCAGTCAGTTAGTCAGTCATTAAGTCAGTTAGTCAGTCATTCAGTCAGTCAGTCATTCAGTCAGTTAGTCATTCAGTCAGTCAGTCAATCATTCAGTCAGTCAGTCAGTCATTCAGTCAGTTAGTCAGTCATTCAGTCAGTCATTCAATCAGTTACTCAGTCATTCAGTCAGTTAGTAAGTCATTCAGTCAGTTAGTCAGTCATTCAATCAGTTACTCAGTCAGTCAGTCAGTCAGTCAGTCAGTCAGTTTACTCAGTCATTCAGTCAGTCAGTCAGTCATTCAGTCAGTTAGTCAGTCATTAAGTCAGTTAGTCAGTCATTCAGTCAGGACAAGCCGCCTATATACAGGACGATTCAAAAAGAAACGGATACACTTTCAGGACGTGTTCTACTAGTGAAACTAAATTAAAAAAGTTCATATAAACATAGGTTCGGAAATGCTTCGTTTTACAGTTATCCACCATTTTGTTCTTTAACAAAATACTTTATACATTTGGATGTTGGAAATTTACTGAACGCAAATTTTGGATACATATTTGGTATGACATCTTTCACTAATGTACAAAACGCCAAAACATGTTTTCATATATTTTCAAATTGGTGGCCGTTTAAAATTTTGAATGTAAATTATCTTGAAACCAACTAACTTTACAAATTAAACTTCAATGAACAAAAAATTTCCTTTTTTAATGATAAACTTAATGGTTCAAAAAAAATATTATTTCTGTAATTTAAAAGACAACCGAGTTATTGGCTTAATACTAGTAATTTTCGATATTATGTACAACTTCAAAGATTCTTAGAGAGCATGTTGAGCTTATTTTTATATTTAACCTTTAATATATTATTGTTAAACCTTTTGTTGTATATATAATTGCTGTTAAACCTTTTTATTAGTTTTGATAAGTATGTTTAGGTTCCCGTTTATTAATTTGTCTTTACATTTTGTCTCGCCCATTTGTATGTTTCTCCCATAGTATGTTTTTATTTTAAGTTGTAAATTTAACTGCTACCATTACCCTTTATTTTACACTTTTTTTAAAGTAAATATGAATTACTTCAGCAACCTCAAAACGGACTTGCCATAGAGGTTCACATACATATTATTCCCCTATGGAAGCTATTCTCTTATTTTCTTTAAAGTTACGTTTCTTTTTATATTGCAGGTAGTTATTTTATTTTCTACTTTAATGTGAAGTATAACCACTTAGGTTTTTCGCCTTTGAAAACCAAAAAAAAATTTAATGTGAAGTTATGTTTTTATTTTTCTTGTTGGTATGTACAAGATGGGTGAAAGGTCTGAGAACGGCTTAATATTTCGTATATAAGGAAAATTTGAAGGTAGATGTGATTGAGGAACCTATTCTATGTAAAAATAGTATTTTATTAAAATGTAAAAAATTTGGTCAGCCATTTTAAATGTAACTTTTGTTAATAAGAAAGCGGTCATGAGATACATCATTTCAATATAGAATTTTACTTCCAAATCAACGATGAAAAAAGCACATCCATATCTCAAACCGTTCTGAAGATATTTGCATTTATTTACATTGAATTATGTGCAGTTTTCACAATTGATTTTGTCTTAAAATTCTACATTGAAATTTATATCACATGACTACTTTTGTATTTGAAAAAAAATTAAAATGGCGGATCAAAGATGGCGAACCGAAATTTTTGACATCTTAATAAAATAGTATTTTTACATAGAGCAGGTTCCTCAATCTCATCTACCTTCAAATTTTCCTTAGGCCTATATACGAAATATTAAGCCATTCTCATACTCTATCAGGGAATAAATATCTAAAACAAAAATATATTAAGGAATTTATAGTGATTTTTCTCTTTTCATAACCTTTCCTATTTCTATCCCCACTGTTCCGATTTAGGAACCGTCGTTTGTTATTCGTTTACAACCCCTGGAACGTAATAAAACCAACCAATCACGCCCGGTCTGTGTGCTTTAAGATTCTCATTCCTATTGAAACACAACTAATGCAAATCAAGTAACAATCTGATAACTTTCTAGGCTACCTGTCGTACGATTCCTTCTCCGCACACAACATATTTAACATAACTATTACGTTCGGATATTATAATAGCAGCATGGGAAGTAGTCGAGTTTTGCAAACCATTAACCTACTTAGCTTGGTCGAACTGTGTCATTTAGTATCACGCTATCGAAACAAACAAACGATTACTGTACCTACGTTAAAAACTTTAACGCTTTAAAAGTAAACTTGGAACGATCTTTCTCCGTGAATTATTATTAGCGAATTGCCATGGGAAATATGAGCTGCAGTTTAATATTCTTTAAACTACGCTCCTGCAGACTACAAAGTAGTTGTAAAATAATGTAATATGCGTCATAAAACAATAGTAAACCAGGAAGAATTTTTTCATTAAATAGGCCTACTTTTACTTTCTCACTATACTATAGTATAGAGAAAATATAGTGATCGCAAAAAAATCGATGTTGAGATTTTTGTGGAAATATCCGTTTTGAGACCCCCTGAGTCCAAAAATGTGGTTTTTACAAAATGTCTGTCTGTATGTACGTATACAAAGCTAGAGAGAAAACAATTCGATCGATGTCGAACAAATTTGCACCGACACAGCCGTTTAGGTTCAAGACAGATGTTAGCGTAATTTTTGCGAAAAAAGAGGTTAAACAAAAAGTGGCACAGATACAGTTTAAAAAAAATTCTGTTAACTGTTTCAAATCATTATTTCAACTAGTTAGTGAAACGTGCCTTTGTAGGTGTTCCGGAAATAACTAAAATAGATTTTTCGTAAAATTTCAATTGCAAATGTACTTTTATTCTAACAGATTAAACATCTTTAAAAGATTTACTCAATTTTGGTGAACTTTTCATTGTGTTAATATTGTAGTCCAGAGGCTGAATATACTACATTTTCACGCCACGTCGTTCTGCGCACGCGTCAAGTGAGGAGGAAAAATAGCCGCGAATATCTTCCATGTTATGTTAAACTGTTCGGTCTGTCATGGTGGACTTGTTCTTTATTTTAAACTAGCTGGTACCCACGGCTTCGCTAGAAGATGTGATTAAATAAGAAATAAACGGGACCAGGAACTGGCACATACTTTCTCACAAACATACTTAAATTATTAAACAGATTCACTGTGACTTGTAGGGTGGGCTAGGAGAGGTGATTTTTTATTAAAGTTGGAGATTAACTAATAAATATTATTATTATTATCTAGAGAGAAAACATTTCGATCGATGTCGAACAAATTTGCACCGAACACGTCAATTAGGCCTGTAAGCACTAAAAAAGATTTTGAAAAACAACCCCCTTTTTGGCCAAAAAAAATCTGTTATTTTTATAAAAAAGCGGCTCCAACGATTTTGATAAAACTTGGCTTATTTGTAGCCCTTAATGTACCCACCATAAGCAAAAAACCGCATGTTTCTAAAAATTCCCATTCGTCTAATAATAATAATATTTATTAGTTACTCTCCTACTTTAATGTATACTACCATCTCCTACTTTGATACAATCATGAAGTCACAGTGAATCTGTTTAATAACTTAAATATATTATGTTTGTGAGAAAGTATGCGCCAGTTTCTGGTACCGTTTATTTGTCATAGGTTAAAACACAAGTTCAAATTTTTTGATTGTCATTTGTTAACAATTTTCGTTAACTGTATCAATTTAATTACTTTGTTCATTTCCAGGGCGCGCACCAACCTGAACGATTAACAACGTAACCACCTTAAAAATTTTTGAAAATTTTTGAAAAATCCCCAATAAGTCTATTATTATATTTTTATAAAAAACGGCTATAACGATTTTGATCAAATTTTGCTTATTTGTACCCCTTAATGCACCCTACCATTTGCAAAAAACCGCATCTTTCTAAAAATTCTCGTTTAGCTAATAATAATAATATTTATTAGCTAGTCTCCTACTGTATTGTATCCCAGAGCTCCTACTTTAAAGCCCCCCATACACTATCCAACCCGGTCCGACAAACCAGCCCGTACCAGGTTTGCTTTGAGTTGGACACACAAATGTTCGATCTAGCGGGTCTCCATACACTATACAACTTGGTCGGTCACACAAGTACCCAACCCGGTACGTGAGATGTTTGGGCGACAGAAGTCAGGTACTTCGCTTCCCCTACACTATCGAACCAGTATCCTTCCAACCGTTGTTGAGCCCAGGTCATCTGACAATTTTGGTAATTGCATGTTGAAGTCTTTTGTGTACAGTTATATAGTTGTTATTACATTGTGTATAGTGTTGTGAAGTGCACTGGGACAATGGACGATAGGCAACGTTTGGCCGCTGCAATATTGTTATTAGACGAAGCTGGCGTTTTCATTCCAAAGACACCAAAAAGGAAACCTCGTAAGTGCTGGGTTAAAAGTTGGCTTAAAAAAAGGAATGAATATTCACATATGAAGTTACTTTTAGAACTTAAAGAAAACAACCCGTATGACTTCAAGAACTATTTACGAATGACAGAGGATGAATATAAGTATCTAATTGAATTAGTGACACCAATAATCCAGAAAAAAATACAGTGTTAAGAGAAGCTATTTCAGTGGACGATAGACTTGCTGTCACCTTGCGGTACTTGGCAACTGGTAGAAGCTTCGAAGACCTCAAATTCTCAGCAATAATATCTGCTCAATCGCTAGGAAAAATTATTCCAGAAACGTGTAGAGCAATCTACGAAGCCTTAAGGGAGACTTGCTTAAAGGTAAGTATAGACCTTTACTATAGAGTAGGGTATTTATAAATAACAGTATGGTGTGGCTACGCAGTTGATCTTTACTTAACCTTTGCTATTTTTAATGAGTGACAGTAGGCCCTACTCCTTAAAGAAGGATATTGTTTATTTTTCTGGAAGGAGGAAGCCAATAACGTTTCGCACGTTACACATTAAATGTTGTCCAAAAAATACCGTAAACCATTTCGGATTACCAGTCCGAAACTCTAGCCACTAGACCGCTACATCGGCTAAGTATATCACATTACCTACTGTATATAGTATAACACACATTGTCCTGTTTGATAAAGTTAAATTAAATATTTGATAATTGAGTAGGTAAATTAAAAATTGATTTTTGAGCAAAAATAACATCGTTTATTACATTTAAGGATTACAAATTTGAACTTTTTCTTTCATATACAAGTTATGGTTGGTAAACATAATCAGGGGAAACTGCAGACAAATTAGTAAATGTACTATTGCCATTATTGTACTGCATTGCGTTGCTGTAATAACGATTAGCATCGTTTCTTGAAGTATTACTAGTACTACTCCCTGTCGGGGTTGACATGAAATTATAATTGGAACTAGCATTTTCCGAAATACAGGTATGTTCTGTTAGCTGGTCAAGTAACCCCTTGTACTGAGCTTCATTGATCAGTTTTTCTGCGTGAATTTTCTGAATGTCATTCATTTTACGCAACTTAGCCGCCACAGACTTTCCCACGGCATCAAACTCGTCTTCTTGCTTCTGCATAGCTGTCAATGCGGTTTGTATCAAATTTTCCCTTTGTTTCTCCAAGTCAGCACTTCGCGTACGAGGTTTCTTCGTCATTGGAGGTCCTTCTGCTGCTTTGCGTGTAATTGTAGAAGTTGGGGTTGAAACCAACACCTAAAAATAAGAAAAGTATGTAGGAGAAATCTATAGTGCATGTCTGTATGTAATAGTACCCTGAGCCCAAAAAAGTGGGTTTTAAAAAATGTCTGTCCGGATGTG
>JAGFPH010014838.1:0-12817 GCA_018207615.1 Philaenus spumarius | reverse complement strand
ATCACATCTCAGCAAATATTTAAGGCTCTATCTTATCTCCACAATTAATTAATCATCTTTCGCATCTCCGCAATTATTTAAGGCTCTATCGCATCTAAACAATTATTTTAGGCTCCGTCACTTGTCCACAAATATTGAGGCTCCATCGTATCTTCTCAATTATTTCGTCCTCGCATTTATTTAAGGCTCCGACGCATATCCGCAATTATTTAAGGCTCTATCGCATCCAAACAATTATTTAAGGCTCCGTCGCTTGTCCACAAATATTGAGGCTCCATCGTATCACCGCAAATATTTAAACTCCGTCGCATCTCCGCAAATATTTAAGGCCCAATTACAACATTAATACATTGATTTAAAAAAAATGCTTCTTAATAATCCAAAAATAAAGTTAACTATATAAAGCTAAAAAGTGCTCACTTCTGATAGCAGTTCCACTACTGGGTGTATTTATTTTTTTTTTAAATTTTTATTTAAGTTTGTAATGTTACCTCACATATACATAAACATGATTTACATAGTTGTTGTAATCATAATTGAATTTGTTTCACAGAATTCATTGAGAAGCCATTTACACTTAGCTATTTGAAAAAAGGATTTTTATGTCCTTGACTAGAGAATGTTCTGAAAAAACGTTTAATTAAGAGCCAATACCTTTTCTCGTAAACATTTTAGATAAAAAAGTGTTTTTTTCTAAGAAACTTCTACATTTTAATGTCAATATTTAACAAAAATACTACATATAATCTGGGGTTTTTGTTTTCATGTAGGCCTAAAGCTTTCTTCAAACCGTTTATGTTAAACCTCATATTAATTGCTTATTTTGTTAATCAGATTTTTTGTAAAACACGAAATAATGTATAAAGTGCTTGTAAACGTTGCGTTTATTTTTATGAACGCATTTTTTCTATATTCTAAAGTAAAAACCCACTCCAAAAACTTAGACTCCTCTTTATGAAAACACTTATAAAAGTAAACTAAGATAATTTTTATAGTTATTGATTTACTAAAATATATTTAACAAAAGGAGTGTAGAGCATTTTCCTTAATGTTTTAACATTTTCCAAAGAGCTGTTGAGGTAAATCAAAATATAATGATAAAAGCTTTAATATACATTCAATTTCATTTATAATTCAATGACCAAATCAATAATATACTATTTCTTTATCTTTTTAAATAGTTTTTTAAGGTTATTATAATATACCTGTGTTATACATGTATATATAATCATGTAAAATGGTTGGAGTGTAATGTACCAAATAATGAATCAAATTGCATTTTCTTATTTCTTTTAAAAAAACTTCCCTTTACATCACATCATATTCACAAGTTACGTAACATGAATGACATCCTTTCCTTTACTTTATGATAATATAATACTACAGTCCTTGAATACTAAGTATCTGCACTTATATATACATCGCTCATCATTGCTGTGGAATGACAACCCTTTTGATCTCCTTTGTCGGAGATAAGACGTTAAACTGACTGGACAATACCCTTCACCTTAAGATAACCTTGAACTGTTTAGTGTTTACTACCCTCAATCAGGCACGTTTTGCAGTACATGATGTGTGCAGTTCACTAAATAGCCTCTCAACACTTTTCAAGGTTATTTAGACATTTAAAGTTCTTAAAAAAAAAAAAAACAATACTTATATTTTTAGATAAATCAAATATATAGGCTATTACTAAGCATTTTATTAGGACAGCTGATTCGTCAGTTGTGGTCTTGAGTTCATGGAAAAAAAGGATGTTCAGTTTTACCCGAAATTGAAAATTTTCCGGGAAACTTTTCAAATTTTTCTTTTCATAAAAACTTAATTCGGACTATTGCGAACATTTTTAAACAAAAAAAGCCAAATTAGTCCAACCGTTCTCAAGTGATGCGTTTACCAACGAACAGCATTTCATTTTTATTATATAGGTACGAGATATCGGTATTGAAAATGTAATAAATAACACATTTCTGCACATTTCTTTTAACATAGTACATTCATTTAAATAAAAAGTAATAGTTCCTGGAAAAGTTTAAAATGGCTTCCTTATTGTTAGTGTGAACTATATGGTATCTTGCATTCATATTATTGCGTGTGATAGAACTTTCATAATCTAATTAAATCTTCGTATATATTTTGCCTTGAAAAGGAGAACAGATTATATTTCTTTGTGTGATTCTAGGAACCTATAATAAGAAACATGTATTGTACTTAGTGGAATAGTTCAATTGTATATGATGAGACTATTAGACTTTTCTAGGAAAATTCTATTATATTGTTACGTAACATGCTTCTTCAGTACTAACACTTAAGTAATAACGCTTAAGTATGCAAAATGATCTTGAGAATATTCTATAGTGTCTACACAATACACTTGCTCGCTCCATGTCTTGTATTTGATTTATCTTCCACGGTGATATTGCGTTTTACTTTATTATTAAACTAATGGACCCCAATGCTTCGCTATTGCTTGGTTTAATTTTAAGGGTAGTTATCCCATTTTATTTCTTTGATTTAAAATACTCCCAATACATTGGGGTTGGCGTGTGGATCATGGTGTTCAGTGTCAAGCTAACATGTGCGTCTTTAGCAGTGAACGTGTTAAACAGAGATGTGTTTTAGGATACTGATGTTTCTAGTCTGGTTAGTAGCGGTTTGCTCAAGTTCCAGCATTCTCGCCGGTATCTGTAGATACACGTTCAGAATATAAAATTTCAAAATTTTGTAAGGAAGAAGCATTTAAATAAGCTATAGGCCTACATTCAATACTACTATTAATTTTGTATGTACTTTTATTTAATTGTTTTGTTAATATTTTTTTCCTATCAACGAACTGTTTTATTTACTATTTAAATAAATTGTTAACATTAACGATAAAGATTAAACGAAAAATGGTACTTTATTTAATTACTTTAACTTAACTTTAAGTGCCTCAAAGAAATATTTTTTTTAATAACATAGGCTATAAATTCATTTTGATAAAAACATTTGTTACTTCAGTATTTGTAAACTTAATAGGAAAAAATCTTCTGTTAGGCCTAGACTGATGAACCAACACGTCATATATTTACATTTATTACCATAGCAACAAATTGAATAAAATGACATATAAAAAAGCTGTCTGTTCTAATAATTCTATTAACATCTGATTTCAAACTTTGAAGCAATAATTTGTATTTCTAACTTTTAGGTTAGAATAAAAGTATCTTACCTTATTGTTCCGTCAAGTGACCTCAATTTTTCTATTTTTCGTTACGCGTTTCGGGTTGTTAACCCATCTTCAGACGATATAAACTGTCTTCATTTTAGGTTAGGTTTTTATTAAAGTGTAGACCTGAGACTTGCTGGTTCTTTTAACCTTTATTATAACTGCTGTTATAAAATATGCGAAATAATTTGATTATAACAGTTAACATAATTTACCATATTAGCTTTGGGGTTATAATTTTAATCCTACACCTTTATTACAAAGAAAACAGAACATGATTAGGTGTATAAAAGGTTCTAACGGGGTTGGCGTGCGGAGCACGCAGGGGTTTCCCCTAGTAACATATAAATGTAGAACTGATAGCATTTAGAACCTCATTCAGATTCCTAATTTAAATCTACAAAGCTACATATTTTGAACAATGTCAAACAAGAAGTTTTCGTAGTCCTTTTTCTTCTAACTTTCACAAAACAATATATTATTTAATTTAGTTTCATATAGCAAAGGGCCATTTGTAATGTGGTCACGCTTAAGAGTAAAATTCGTTGTAGCACCCGACTTTTATTAGGGTGATGTTTGAAACATCAGCAAATCTTATATTTGCAAAAATATTTTATTGTAGAATCCATTACCAACAAGCACAAATAATAAGTATATTTCTTCAGACGAGAATTTTAAGTGTAAATTAAAATTAACTAAAGATTCTAAAAGTGCACACGATCAAACTACGCAGACATAATAATATATTTGACAAATATTAATTGACTTAAATAAATAAATGTATAGATTGCAATTAAGTCCGTAATGTTTATCTACGATTGGTATTGTAACATTAAAGTTTGGGCGAACATTAAAACATGTAAGTTGTCAGTAATCTCTTCAGATAAGTGTAAGATGAAGATGTAAATTATTCATAGAACTTTTAACAACAAAAAATTAGCCAATACTTTGACGACAAGTTATACTGGGCTAAGGACTCCAAAATAATCTACACAGTTGCTGAGATTAAGGCGATCCGCCACTAAAAATTAGCATTTTTTATTTATTTTGTTTAAATCTGTTTTATTTAATTTTTGTATTTTACATACTTTTTTGAGTATGAGTACATATTTGTAGGCCTTTGGGTTCATTTTTTCATATTAAAAAAAAATAATAATAAATGGTAGTGCAATTCGCGAATACACAGTGTTAAAACTTTGAACTGGGTTTCCTGAAAGTTTACTTTTTCCATGTTTGGATTTACTTATGTTTGAATAAAATCTAAAGTATTAGGCCTAGTCCTTTGAAATTTTTACCACTTTATCTTGGATATATTTAGAAGATTTTGGGGTGTATGAGAAACACTATAGCAATAAAAATACTAAATAAAATTTTGTTTAAAATAATACAAATAAACGGTACCAGGAACTGGCACATACTTTCTCACAAACATATTTAAATTACTAAACAGATTCATTGTGACTTCAAAATGGGGAAGTGGAGTAGGAGAGGTGATATTAAAGTAGGAGATTAACTAATAACTATTATTATTATTAGCTAGAGAGAAAATTATCGATCGATTTCGAACAAATTTCCACAAAACACGTCTATTAATCCTGTATAGTTGCAGGAAAAAAGGTTTTGAAAAACAACCCCCGGTTTTGACCAAAATACCCCCAAAATCAGTTATTATTATTAGCTAAACAAGAATTTTTAGAAAGACACGGTTTTCTGCATATGGTAGGCTACATTAAGGGCTACAAATAAGCTAAATTTTATCAAAATCGTTAGAGCCGTTTTTTATAAAAAAATAATAACTGATTTTTTGGGGGTTTTTTGGCCAAAAAGGGTGTTGTTTTAAAAAAAAATTCAAAACTCTTTATCGTGCATCTATGTAGGCCTAATTGACATGTTTGGTGCAAATTTGTTTGAAATCGATGGAATAGTTTTCGCTTTAGCTTCGTATACATATAGACAGACATTTTGTAATAACCACTTTTTTGGACTCAGGTGGTCCCAAAACGGATATTTCCACAAAAATTCCAACATCGATTTTGTTTGCTATCTCTATACTTTCTCTATACTATAGTATATTGAGAAAGTAATATACTATAGTATAGTGAGAAAGTAAAAGTATGAAAAATATATTTCTAAATATAACCTTATAACTTTTTTGTTAGAAACAGCACATGGTTTTTCATACCCTAAAAGTTTCTTTGTATTATAGGCTACAAAATATTAAAAAGATTATTCAAATTGGTTAAAAACCAAAAAAAAATTCAAAATAAAAATAAAAAACCTCAAAAACAATAAAAAGAATCAAAACGTTTTATTTTAAGTACATAAATGAGCAGGGAAAATTTTCTCCTACCAAATCATTCTTTTTGGTTGTACTAAACGGTATAGAAATGAATTCAAAGGTTAAATCCTAAAAATACAAAAAAAGTTAACTTTGCCAACATTCGACTAGCAATAGTGTGTTTAATCATCTCATTCTGTCAAATATCATTCTCCTTCACATGAAGACTAAGTGCAGATAAAGTGTTGATTGCCGAATACAAATCAGCAAAATAAAATATGGATAGACTACTAACCCAAATACACATCAAATATAATGATGATTATATTTTACGCTAAGTGGTTAATAATATTAGTACATAATAATATAGAGTATAACTTACCAAAATAGATAGACTGGTTGGACCTTTTATTAACAGAAAGTAATACGAATTGTCATTTGTTGTCCAACAAAGTGTGTTTTCTAGCAAAGCTCTGACAATGACCCAAGGTACTACAAACAGGACTGGTAAACCTAGACGAAACAAATTAGATACAATATAATATGTAGTTACAGTGGTATCGTGTTAACAGTGTATCAAATAAAACCAAGGTTTATTGAATTAAGAAACCAAAACAATTTTTTGTAATTTCTACAATTTCTATTTTTGAATCTTGCCGACCATGGTTTCGCCCGTGACGGCATTCTTTATACAGACTAAAGAATATTAGTAAAACAAGCGTGTTTAAACATAGAACTATTATTCACACCAAATGAAAGGGAGTGGAAGGGGGTCGTGGGCTTCCTATGGACCATGGTAGAATTTGACCAGGTAGAATTTTTGTCCAACTCGCCTCTATTAAACCCATTGCCAACCTTATGCCCATAGGTACTCCACGCCCCCCTTCCACTCCCTTTCCTATTTTCTTTTGTGTGAGTAACTGTTCTATGTTTAAACACGCTTATTTTTCTAATATTCTTTAGTCTGTATAAGCGGGCACATCCAAATCGAGCCAATCCCTCAGGTCATTTTCGATGGGTCGTAAAATGTCCCCCTTCCACCCAGTCAAATCGAGCCAGCTCCATAAATAAATTGTGTAAGGGTCTGCCATAAATCGTGTAAGGGAATAAAAAAAAACCAGAGGTACTAACCTATACTGTTTAGTCACAGAATGTTGCCAATAACAGTATGCTTATAATATTTCGTCGTTATTATCACATTATATAATTAGAATTAAAAAAAACCAGAGGTACTAACCTATACTGTTTAGTCACAGAATGTTGGAAACAGTAAATGTTTTCTAAATACGCCTTACTGAAAATATGGAATAGTCTACAAAACTTCTGCTTCAGTGATTTCAAGGGTTGAATAGCTAGCTCGATTTGGATGTGGTCCGAGGGTCACCCTTAAGCCTCTGGCTCCATTTGGATGTTTTTGGGTAGGCGGAGCAGGTAGACTGGCTCGATTTGCCAGAGCCCGTATACGTTGCCTAGTCAATGCCGTCACGGGCGAAACCATGGTCGGCAAGATTCAAAAATAATAAACGGTACCAGATAAATGCCACATACTTTATCCCAGTTTAAACTTTATACTTTCCCAAGAGTAGTATAGGAGGTGGTTATTTAGAATTGCAAAAGTAGGACATACCATGGAAAATATTATATGCATGTAACACACATCCATATTATATTATAATAATATTATTATTTAAACTATTCGATCGATTTCTAACAAATTTGCTCCAAACATGTCAATTAGGCCTGTATGGATGCACGAAAAAAGGTTTTGAAAAATTTTGAAAAACAACCCCCATTTTGGCCAAAACCCCCCAAAAATTAGCTATTATTATTATTATTATTATTACCTAAACGAGAAATTTTAGAAAGATGCGGTTTTTTGCATATGGTAAGGTACATTAAGGGCTACAAATAAACCAAATTTTATCAAAATCGTTAGAGCCGTTTTTGAGAAATATTGATTTTTCTCGTTTTTCGGCCATTTTTGGGGGATAAAACCCCTTAAAAATAAAAAATTTGAAAAAATGAAAAAGCTCCTGGAGATATTCCAGAACTACACCTATATGCCAAATTTCATCAAAATCGGACAGTTGTTATGGTCTCCAGCTCTGTACACATCCTCACAGACACACGGACACACGGACAGACATCACACAAAAAAAACACTTTTTTGGGTTCAGGGAGCACCAAAACAAATAATTCCACTAAAAATATGTTTGGGTTCAGGGAGCACGAACACAGATAATTCCACTAAAAATTCAAATTGTAAAATTCGGACGAAAACAATACTTTCTCCATATACTACGTATTGGGCGGAGAAAGTAAACATTTTAGAAATTACAAAAAATTGTGTTTTGTTTTTTTATTGAATATGGAATTCTACCAAGTACCTTAGGTCATAACTATCAATCGTACAAGGTTTATTGGTTGAAATTACTAAGCTATTGTTCGACTCATGTATTACATTGGAAATTGGAAATTTTATGTATGAAGGCAAATAATTGTATTGGTATGCCAACGAAAACTTTCTTTTCTAGTTCATCAACTTATATCATCAAATACCGTATTTATTGATTAACATTATAGTATAACAGCTGATTTCACCATTAATCTGTCATGCGATCGTAGATAAAACGTCGGGGTTATGTTTACAACTTCAATCAATAATACGTCTTGTGAAGGTGATTTAAACATATATATTTATAGAACTAATATAGGCTACACTGCATTATATTTGCTTTGAGGTTAGAAATTAATCTATATATATAAAATTCAATGTATGTCCGTTTGTTTGTCCGTTATGCGTTACCAAACCGTCCATCCGATTGCTTTGAAATTTTGCATAGTAACACAGGTTAACCCTGGGAAGGTTTTAGTCCATTTACCGAAGTCCTAGGACATAAGGGCTACGCCCCAGTGGCCCTCAAAGTTTCAATGTTAATCTTATGGAAGGTCAATATTAAGGAAGAAGAAGAAATTTTTCTTTTGATTTTATCAGGGGCACAAAAAACAGCTGTTCGTATGAAAAACTTAAAACAGCTGATTTTGATCAACAACTGATTTTGATCAACAACTGATTTGGATCAAAAAATTAATATAATTTTAGGTTAGGTAAATCAAGCAATGAGCAGAATCCCATTATAATTTACATCGGCCCTCAGGGATACGAATTACAGGCTTTCAAAGTTTCAAATTAAGCAATAGCAAAGCATTGGCGGGTCAGCTAGTGTAAAATAAATACAACAACCTTTTATCATCAATATATTCATTTATACAAATTTAAAGAAGAGATACCCATACGTTTATCTTCGAAAACATTCCTACATCTTCGTATAACATAAAAGCATATTTATCCCGTTATTAATTTCTTAATTATAAAAATAGTAACTTCTAAATAATTTGATATATCAATATGAAATAGAAAGCAATTAAAAGATAATGTTCTTATCTTTATTTTGATATAGGTATATTATAATATATAAATTCAAAATTTTAACAAATAGGCGTACAACTTTATAGTTCTTATAATTGTACACATTTTCCAGTTAAAAATTCCCTAAGCATAGTTAGGTGGGCCTAAATGAAGATTGGTGTTTTAAAATAGTATTTTTTTTAAATGATGTATTTCTGATGTGTATCTAATTAATCTGCCAGTAATTTTTCACGAGGGCTTACTAGTACATGGATATTTATGCGAGCACATTTCTACTTAATCTATTGTAATCATCAAATACCATATTTATTCAAATTAAAATCCAGATATAAAATAATTTCTAAGCCTGAATAAACAACGCAGTATTTTAAGGATCGATTAGAAAGATATTTTTCTGTTTATGTAAAAGCATATTTTATTTTATTTTTATTAAGTAATTTTGATAAGTAGTATTTTTCCAAATACTTATTAGACAACGACAGCAATTTAGGTTGATTGAAACAGAAAAATGTTGTCTAAATTAAAATCTGAATTTAATTTGAAAATATGAGAAAGATATTTATTTTGAAACTTAAAGAAAGAAGACGATTTTAATTTATAAAACAATGTATGTTTTGCAGCTTATAAAATTTACTTTTAATATTTAGTAGCGTATATTATTTTAAAGATTTAAGAATATAAAACTATAAGTTATCATGACATAATGTCATAACACTATTTTTAAAATTGAATATCATTGCTCATAAAATGGTTAGTAAAATAATTATTTCTACACCAACTTTATTCTTTGCTTACTTCTATCTCATTTTGACAGTACAACTAGTTGAATTTAAAATTATTATGATCATCATGTTTTATTTGTTTCTTTGCCATTTACAGTCCACAATCACTGAACATCGAGAGGACTAACTTTTATAGTTCATGTTACAATGTTAGTGAAGGTGGGTTTAAACAGAAATGCTTTATATAACATTGTTATTAGCAAAATGTTAATAACATTTCTTTAACATTGTTACGTCCACCGTTTAGAAAGGTCAATAGGGAAGTTCTTGACATTGTTAATAACAATTTGTCTTACAAAAAAAATGTTAAAAACATTATATCGGGTTGTGTGAATAGGAAATAACGAAATGTTATTAGGAAAATATTATGAACATATTATAAATATTATTGACTGTCGCCTGATTTTCTTTTGGTTTTTTCAATTCCCTCTGGAACTGCCCGAAAATCGTTCTCATTTTTTTTGACTTCCGTTAACTCGCAATATAAAATACATGATATATGCCACCAACCGTAATTTTCGTCTGCTTATCTTTGTATTCTTTAATAAAATTGTAGAATTCCACAAACATTCAATCTTACGGTATTCTTTAGTCAATTTCATAATTTTTTCCTTTGACTACTCAATTCTTAACTTAGAAAACAATTTAGAGACTATTAAACAAAGCACTTCACAACTGCACTATTTCGATCAAGTGACGATTGAAAACTAACCCACTCGTCTTTTCAGTCTATTACCACCACTGAGATATTATCCCCTCCTTCGACTAAAATGTTATTAGCAGTGTTAAAAACTTCAATACAAGACAGTGCAAAACAAGTTAATAACATTGTGTTTCTCAAATTCTTTGATCCGGACCGCTCCCAGAGAGACCGAACTATTTATGTTATTTGCAATGTTATTCACAATGTGATTAACATGTTACAGATAAATCAAACAATGTTAATCGTAATGTTATTATCAGTGTTACAACCAACAATGTTTCTAACATTTTAAAATTTTTGGTGTAAACAGATCCAAATTGTATTACTAAAAATGTTATTGGAAAATGTTACAAGCAAATGTTTTTAACATTTAAAAGAGCAAATCTTAAAAAAAATTTAACGTGTAAAAAACTCGCGTTATTATAGCAAGGTTACCTTCGTTGTAAACCCACCAACGGCAACATGGTATTTAATTGTTACATCTGTTTTAGTGTTGTAAACTCACCCCATCCTAGTATTACATACAGCGTTATCGACGACGTGTCGGAGAAAACTGAGAAGAAAATGAGGTTATGAAGATAAAGTCCTTCCATTAGGATCCACGAGTAGTTTGCCATGATGAAATACTGCCATAAACTTGTGATGACCTTGCATTGCCAGTTCAGCTGTGTAACAAAGAAAATTGTGTCAGGCGAAGTTTGTAAACAAACAAGTACTGATTTTAATATAAATATAGTTATTAGTTTTCAGTACTTAGCTAAAACGAAAGTAATAATTTTACATCTGAAACTTATTCAGGCTTAGACATGTTCGTTTGTTGGGGAAATAACCGTGTAGTAGAGATTAGCGTGATGTTTGTTACACCTGTACTTCCAACACTATATTAGAATGTCTGTCATAAATTAAACACTTGTTTAGAACATTGTTTATTAGCGAATTTCCATAGGAAAAATGAGATATTGCAGTGGCCCTTGTGGTGAGACTCAAGGTCGGGAGTAGCAAATGAGCACCAATCATGGTCCCCAGAACACGTTTTTGGGTGTCATTAAAATGCATTACATACGTATATATATATATATATGTATATATGTTTTCTCACTCTAGCGGCCGAATTTCAAGTCCGATTTGGTCCAAATTTGGTACACGTGTTGGTTGTCTATGTCGCTCAGACGAGTTCGTTAGCCAAAAAAATCCAACAACCGGAAGTACGTTTTTTAACCGGAAGTAACTATTTTTTTAGATTTTCCTACGAGAATGAATTTTTTTAGAGTTTTTTTCTAAAAATATAAATGTAGGATGTTATTCTGCACATTTTGATTTTTTACGTGACCTTATAGCTCAGTTGGTTTCCCAAAAATCGACCAAAATGTAAAATACCATAAAAGTACCCGGTACGAAGCCAACTAGTGCAAACTCACGAGGCCACTAGGCGCAAACAAATTCTACTAATATATTGCGTACACACAGACAGCTGTTTAACGCCTTCGTGAGTAGACCTATTTCCCAAATTGTTGGTTGAAACCCTAAAACATAGGCATATAAACTTAATTTTGGAAATTTACTCAACTCACGTCAGCGGTCCAGCTGCGTGGTCGAACTATTTTGAATAGAAACTTTAATTTTATTATGTCAACATTCTTGTCTCAACCAGACCTTTACAGTGATGTATCACATGACTATTGGTAACATTTGAAAATTTTTAGTTAACCACCCGCTATCCCCTTTCGACGAAAATCCTTGTATATAATACGTGAAGCAGTTTTTTGTGAACACAACTCCTAGGTTATTTCTGTACCAAATTTAAAGTTTGTCAAAAAATTCGTCTCATTTCGAAGTTTTGCAATAAGGTTTTAGATGTCAAAAACTCTTATCCCTAATGGCGTGAATTAATTTCAAAGGTCGGGTTTTCCCCACAAGATTAACGTGAAACGAATTTAAAAACCATTTCCATACAAAACAGCTGTTTATAATAAGAAACAAACTAATCCAGCTGCTTTCGTGGATGTAAATAATTATGTTTATAGTAATAATAATAATAATAATGTATATAATCTATATATTTAAACAAATTCCTGATTTTAGTTCACTCACTTCCTGAAGTTAATACTTAACCGATTTTGATGATTCTTTTTTTATTTAAAAGATAATTTCCAGTTCTAAGTCACTGTGAAGCTAAATATTTGATTTACACTTTTATTTTAGTTTTATTCCGAGTTTTAAAAATGCATCAGTAGCCTATGCTACAACTAGGCTAAATACTAAATACTGTAATTTGATTTTAAACAGCTTATAAACTAATTGAAATGGTGAAAGTTTGTTTGTTTGTTTGTATGTAGGGGGTAATCTCTGAAAGTACTAAACCAATTGAAAAAAAAAATTTAATTGGGTGTGCTTATGACCACACGTTGGAAGTGAT
>JAGFPH010014836.1:6784-22583 GCA_018207615.1 Philaenus spumarius | reverse complement strand
TTAAAATCGTTTGAAATTTAATTTTAAGTTTTTCGTTTTAGTTGATAAAATGATAGAATTCTCTTTTAGTATTACCCAGAACTAACGACTTTTTACCATTGATTATTTTTTTTATTTTAAAACTTTTAAAAAAATTACTTGGCACATCGTAATTTAAAGTGCATTTTGTCATATGTTCATTATTTACCTGAGGGAAATTTTCAACAGATTCGTCAGTGACTATATCATTGTAATGACGACGTCTCTATAGACTTATTCAGAGATACTATTATCTCTGAATAAGTCTGACGACTTGAAGCTGATCTTTTTTTCGACGCATTTACAATTATATAATTTAGTAAACTATAGGCCTACACACACACACACACCCCCCCACACACACACAAACACACGCACACACACGCACACACACAAATGCGACAGTTGTTGTGCAATGTTTTTACTTTCTCACTATACTATAAGGCAAGGCGCATATTGAGACGACAGTCGCGTGGCACAGTGGCAGTGGCACAGTTTTTGTCGCGCCACGCGTCACACGATTTCGTTAAGTCTAGCGTATTAGCTAGTTCAAGTGGTCACGATGAACTTGTCTTGAATAAAAATCTATTTTCTCTAAAAATAAACATCCAATTAGTATGAAATTTAAAATATACATAAACAATATATGTATAAATATAATTTAAAAAAATGTATATATCTACGATAATTTTTAACTAAATATGCTATCAACTTTATGAACGCATAATTATCAATTAAAATGTGTTTATTAAAAATTGTTTTTTATAAAAAATATTCATCTGATTCGTAACACATATAAATAATATATCTTTATATATAGTACGTGAAGCCGTTTTTTGTAAACACAACTCCTCCCTTATTTCTGGACCAATTTTAATGTTTGAGGTTTCAAAAAATTCGTCTCATTTCGTAGTTTTGCAATAAGGTTTTAGATGTCAAAAATTCTTATCCTTAATGGCGTGAGCTAATCTTAAAGGTCGGGTTTTCCCCATAAGATTAACATGGAAAATATTTAAAAACCATTTCTATACAAAACAGCTGTTTATAAATAAGAAACAAACTAATCCAGCTGATTTCGTGGATGTAAATAACGATGATTACAGTATTCAGAAGGTTATAAAAACATTTTAATACAATACGGCTGTTTATAATAAGAAACTAACTAATGCAGCTGCTTTGTGGAAGTAAATATTGATTTTTATAAGGGAGGAAATGAATTATTTATTCAAATTATAAAATTTACGAACTAATTTGTTTTGAACATTTAACATTATTTACCATCTTAGTTTTGAGGTTATTATTTATAACTTTTTTGTTAGGTTTTTGATTAAGTGTAGACCTGAGCCTTACTGGTTCTTTTAAGCTTTATTATTACTGCTGTTATAAAATATAAGAAATAATTTGATTTGAACATTTTACATTATTTACCATCTTAGTTTTGAGGTTATTATTAATCCTACACTTTTATTATAAATAAAACATAACGTATGTTTTTAGAAGGTCGCACCGGGGGTTGGCGTGCGGAGCACGCATGGGTCTCCCCTAGTATATATAAATATTTAAGTATACGACAATATTTAAGCACATAGGCCATCAACTTTATAATTCTAGGCCTTTTTTCTAGGCCCAACACAGTATGGTTAAACTTTATAGTAGTAGGCTACTCCTAAATAAAAACGTTAATATCTCACAAACCATTTGGTTATTATTTGGGTGGGGGGGGGGGGGGGGGTTACTATTGATTAATTATTATGACAGTTAAGTTATATATTCATATTTTGTACTGGACTTGAGCAGGTTATCATATCTTTTGATAAGATTTTTACCGAAGATATGTTGATAGATAGGCCAATTATACGCATTCTATAGGCTATGCTTATTGAATTTGCTGACCTATTTCTTTAAATATTATAGTAGAGCTATCATTTTTGTATATTGCATTTATACATATTTGTTTAAATGTATTTCGAATTTCATTTAAATTGGATAAATATTTCTAGAGAAAATAGATTTGTATTGTCTTATGTTGAGTAGGCTATAATTTTCAATTACCGATATATTTATAATCTCAGTGTCTGCTATAATCCTATTATCAGATTCTGAGCTTAGATCTAATAAAGATAGTTTTATCCGTGAATCATTCATTTTGAACATTCTAACAAATAAAATGTTGGGAGCAACTGCGTTGTAATATGTGTTCCCCAACACGACGCGTGTGGCGCGATCGTGTCATGCAGATCGCGTCATGTCATCTCACACGCGTCAATCGCGTCTCAATATGCGCCTTGCCTATAGAGAAAGTATAGTGATCGCAAAAAAAATCGATGTTGAGATTTCTGTGGAAATAACCGTTTTGGGACCCCCTGTGTCCAAAAAAGTGGTTATTACAAAATGTCTGTCTGTACATCTGTCTGTGTGTATAAAAAGTTGAAAAACAACTCCCTTTATGGCCAAAAAACCCCAAAAATCAGTTATTATTTTTTTTTATAAAAAATGGCTCTATTGATTTTGATAAAATTTGGCTTATTTGTAGGCCTTAATGTACCCTAACATATGCACGTTGTCAAACAAATTTGCACCAAACATGCAAAATTATGCCCATATAGATGCACAAAAAAGGGTTTGAACAATTTTGAAGAACAACCTCCTTTTTGGCCATAAAACCTCCAAAAATCAGTTATTATTAGTTAAACGAGAACTTTTAGAAAGATGCGGTTTTTTGCATATGGTAGGGTACATTAAGGGCTACAAATAAGCCAAATTTTATCAAAATCAATAGAGTTAATAAAAAAATAATAACAGATTTTTTGGGGGTTTTTGGCCCAAAAAAGGGGTTGTTTTACAAAAATTTTCAAAAGTATTAAGGGTACATTTAAATCAATCGAATAGATTTCTCTCTAGCTTTGTATACATACTGACATGCAAAAAGACATACATACAGACATTTTGTAAAAACCACTTTTTTGAGTCAGGGTGTCCCAAAACGGATATTTCCACAAAAAATATCAACATCGATTTATTTGCGATCACAATAGTTCCTCTATAGTATAGTATAGTGAGAAAGTAAAAGGAAAGTATCTTGAAATTGAATTGAAGTACCTTTCAAACCATGTAAATTGTGCCTGCAAAATTGTATCCAAATTGGTCGAGCAGTTTCGGGGAAGAATATTTTACAAATTAATAAAAATTTTAATGATTGAAATTTTTCAGATCTGCCTTGAATGTCTAACGAATTGTTTTAATTCGGGTCACTCAGACAACTTTCACCTCTCGTACACAGTTTTAGGACACTTTTCGTTATTCGATGTATCGTTGACTTTTTTTTCTTTTCACTAAATTATAGATTTAATTGATCACTTACCTCTCTTACACTTGATGATGAAATGGATTTTTGAATATAACTAAAAACTTGTTTAAGCGTTTGATATTCTTTGATTTGTTTAAAAGAATATTTGCTACATGTTAGTTGCTTGATTATTTGAAACAGAATTGGCTTCACCTAGGTGCGCCATTGTTCGTGACCATCCTTCAGCTTTGGATTTTTTTATCGAGGGGGAGAGGGGGGGGGGGGGAAATTATTACTGCCTTTCGTCCTTAATTAACACGTGTCTTTCCTTATTGGTCTTTATAATGTTCATTCTGTCACGCATGAAAAATCATAAGTTAATTTCTCAGCAGATTAGGGAAATGTTGATATATTACATTTCCTTTGATGGGAGCTGTATTACATTTTTTAAATATATCTCTCACAGAAGGACAAGCGATATACATATTAAATGACCCCATTGACTCACAAGAAACACCAAATTGTTAAAATTCTGTTACATTTTTGACTACTATAAATTTCTACAATTTTCTAAAGAATGGCTTTTCCTTACACTTTGGCGAGTTATAGATTTCGTTGCCCCGTGATATGTGTTCCTACTTGAAATGGAACACTCTTTATAAAAAAAGTAATATGGATACGATTTTTCAACAAATTGTTGATAAATTTGAATAGTACATTTCTTTGCATGCGTGTGCACGAAATAAATTGCTTTTCCAATAAATTGCTTAACAGGTATTTATAGTTACAAAAATTTTATTTAGGGGAGACCCCTCTGCGTTTCAGAAATTAAAAAGATTGAGCATAATTGATATCGTTTTAAAAAGTAGCAGTTATTGAATTATATCCATAAAGGTTATTTTTACGTTCAACAAGTATTAAAATTACAACAACTTAAATTATAATTTTTTTATTTCGATAATATTAGAAACTATAAACAATACAAAACCTCTCAAACAATTAATTCAAACAAATCTCAGAACGACTAAAACATGTATTGGTCCTTCAACACTTGTACGTACATTGCAATAGACTTCGTCATATACAGGCTTAATTTAGTTATTAAATCTTAAAACTAAATTGACAAATGACCCAGGTTCACTCAAAATTTTATAATTTTAAGATGCATTCAGTTATAAAACAGGCGCTCTTCAACCAACCACAACATATATGATACACATCATTATTTTACAAGTTTTTAAAGGTGGCAGGTAATTTGTTGAAAAGTTTGATTTCTAAAACTAAAATAATAATTCATTGATTTATTTAATCTATGTCTTGGTTGTTCAAGCATATAACCAAATCTGGTATTATAATTAATTATGAATTAGGCCTCTAATTGGACACATATGTAAATTATTCTTCACATCCATTAAAACATCAAATTATATAAGTTAATAACAGTTTCAACAATTAATTAGTGGTTTGGAATGTTCTAATTTTAATATTCACAAGCCTATTACATTTCTCCAGATGAGAAGTATATATCTTATAATACAAAGTATGCCACTTTAAAAGTATAAAGTATATTGCCTGTTAAGATTCACAAAATAATTCAACCTTGAAAACCTCTTCTTACATAATCTAAATGCTTTGACCAGGAGAGCATACTATCAATTTCTATACCAAGTAAAGTTACAAGTTTATCACACGCAGGCTTATAACTTTGTTAATACTAATTTTGTAAAGTTATTAAACGTTTTTTAGTTTTGTATTTATTTTAAAATATGCCATTCATCTCAAACCGATCATTTAATTAGTTTAAAACATTAAAGCAAACATTAATGTGACCCTAACTCTTTTTAGAGTTGGCGGGGATAAGGTCCAGGTCAACAAATTCCCTCAATCTACTCCTGAGGATAACTGACCCACTTGACAATTGATAGGCTGTTGGTTTATGGAATGGCTCCGATTTTGTGCTTACGAAATCGATCGACGTATCGTGAAAACGGGCCTTTAGGCATCAAACGTTTAGGCGTCCAATATTCTGAACCATTATTTCAAATGTCCAATTAGGGTCTTGATATTTGCATTTTGAGAGATGTACCTGCTTAGCCAGTGCCTCTCTATATAAAGTAGTAACTGGCTGATTTTGCTTATAATCTCTGTTTATAATTAAAAATTATTATAATAAATGGAATATTTTGTTACCAATTATTGAAATAAATGGAATATTTTGACATTAATTTTATTTAAATAAGTAGAATATATTGACATCAGTTATTGAAATAAGTGGAATATTTTGAAATCAGTTATTTAAATAGGCCTAAGTTTTTTTCTTTTTTTTTCTTTTTAAAGGCGAAAACCCTAGGTGGTTGTCATTGCCTTATTTAAGTAAGTAGACTATTTTGGCATCAATTATTGAAATAAATGGAATGTTTTGACATCAATTATTTAAATAAGTGGAATATTTTTAAATCAGTTATTTAAATAAGTACAATATTTTGTTATCAATTATTGAAATAAATGTAATATTTTGACATTAATTATTTAAATAAGTGGAATATTTTGACATTAAATATTTAAATAAGTTTAATGTTTTGACATCATTTATATAAATAAGTGGAATATTTTGACATCAATTATTGAAATAAATGGAATATTTTGGTTAATTATTGAAATAAATGTAATATTTTGACATCCAATATTTAAATAAGTGGAATATTTTGACATGAATTATTTAAATAAGTGGAATATTTTGACATCAATTATTTAAATAAGTGGAATATGTGGAATATTTTGACATCAATTATTTAAATAAGTGGAATATTTTGACATTAATTATTGAAATAAGTACAATATTTTGACATCAATTATTGAAATAAATGGAATATTTTAGCATTAATCATTTAAATAAATGGAATATTTTGACATTAATTTTATTTAAATAAGTGGAATATTTTGACATCAATTATTGAAAGTACCTGGGCGACCGGTCTTTTTAAATTCGAATCACATACTCAATTTGTTTATGTATTTTAGAAATAACAAATAATAATTATAATCATTAGATAATTTATATTTCCTTTATAGAAATATAAAGAATGCAGGAACTGGTGAAAAGGGTTTTAGAACGGTTAATAACAGCAAAAAAAAAAAAAAAATGGTTTAGTTACGTTTGGTGTTGAAATCAGCTGATAATGGAAATATAATAGGAAACAGCTGATTACTGTTATTATTATAGTTAATAATTAAATGTAATGATTTTAAACTCCATAAGCCCAATGTAAAAAATGTTCAATTTTCAAATGAGTTGTTTAGAAAAATACGAGTTTTCCTGAGGTAGTGGTTTTCATCAATCGATTTTTTAGACCCAAAAGCCTTTAATCCCAAACTTTCAGCAAAATCCTTCCGCTGGATCTTGAGATTGCTCGTACGTAAAACAAACATACGTACAAACAAACAAACAGATATTGCTCGTACAGTATTAGAATATACAATAAGTGGAATATTTTGACACCAATTAATTATTGTAATAAATTTAATATTTTGACCTTAATTATTGAAATAAGTACAATATTTTGACATCAATTATTGAAATAAATGGAATATTTTGATATTCAATATTTAAATAAGTGGAATATATTGACGTCAGTTATTGAAATAAGTGGAATATTTTGATACTAATGATCAAAATAAGTGGAATACTATGGTTAATTATTGAAATAATGTTAACATCAATAACATTATTGAATTAAGTGGAATATATTGAAACTAATGATCGACATAAGTGGAATATTTTGGAACTAATTATTGAAATATGTGGAATATTTTGATACTAATAATTTGAAATAAGTGGAATATTTCGAAACTAATGATTGAAATAAGTGGAATATTTTGATACTAATGATTGAAATAAGTGAAATACTAGCTGACCCCTGCGAATATTTCGCAAGTTCGGAGTAGGCCTACATTTACCTGATTTAACACGTTGATTTAATTCAGTTAATTTAAGTTTATTTATTTACATTGGTTTATAAATAACAGTTTCCCTATACAATCTTACAGTGTAAACAATCTAACTAACAGCTGTCATGCTAGTTAAACAGATGGTTAGTAGATGGCGCCTTTCATTAGGAACATACAGAGTATAATATAAAAGTTTTTTAAATCAATTTTTGTTATTAAAACATGAATTTTAAGCTGTTTGTCTATTTTTCCCGTGTAGTGGTTAAGGAAAGCTTTAAAATGATGCCTCATTCATGTAATTTGATGATGTATTAAGGAAGTTATGGCGTACCGACAAAAAAATAGTCTTGAGAAATAATATATGCGATTTTGAAACTAATGATTAAAATAAGTGGAATATTTTGCACCAATGATGGAAATAAGTGGAATATTTTGGCACTAATTATTGAAATAAGGGGAATATTTTGAAATTAATGATTGAAATAAGTGGAATATTTTGGCACTAACTATTGAAATAAGTGGAATATTTTGATACTAATGATTGATTTTTTTTAACGTCCTGCTGTTTTGCACTTTAAGGCTAATGCAGACGGGACCTACAGTTTTACGTAGAATCCGAACCACTGCCAATGATGTCTGTTATTAATGATTGAACTAAGTGGAATATTTTGGCACTAATTATTGAAAAAAGTGGAATATTTTGGCACTAATTATTGAAATAAGTGGAATATTTTTACACTAATTATTAATATATTGTTGCTTCATAAATACTACAAGAACATCTCCGTTGGGGTTGAAAACTTCTATAACCGAACAAACCAAAATATCGAATATCCTCACTATTTGAATAGTCGAATCTGTTGTACAATTTTGAGAACGAAACGTACGATTTAAGTTTTCTAAACGCAGCATCATTCCTTCAAAGATGAAAATTGTTTCCCAGTAATTGGATACGTGCTTAGAAAACTGAGAGAAATATCGAATTTCATTACGAGAATAGAAGGAATGCAGTATGATGGACTTTAAACTGCTTGGAATAAGTAACGAGCAGTCGATGCTTGACACAGAAAACGTGAATCGTTTTGGATTTGGTAATCTGCTGGCAATGACTTGGGGAAACCGAAGATTGAAACGAGCGCGTAGAGTTCCAATCTTAAAATGGTTGTATTAACAATGTAACACG
This sequence comes from Philaenus spumarius, assembly GCA_018207615.1. NCBI lineage: Eukaryota > Metazoa > Arthropoda > Insecta > Hemiptera > Aphrophoridae > Philaenus > Philaenus spumarius. The sequence goes on along the minus strand of JAGFPH010014836.1, from coordinate 14,148 downwards.
GGTTTTTACATATTTATTATTGTGTGACAAAATACCGGATAGATAATGTTTGTACGTGTTTTCCGAGCAGAATGTGTTTTGTAAGTGACGTCATCACACTATTGAAGGCGCATGCGTGATAATAGCTTCGTCTAAAGTTAAATTAGTGCAGTGTTTAATTAGGGCGTTGATTCTTTTATCGTTGTGAAGAGCTTGAGGAGTACTACTTTGACCTAAACTGAGACAATAAATAATTATTTAAATAACATATTTTTGATGTATTGTTAATGTTCAAATAACTGGGAAAGAAAAAATGATAACCTTATATATTCTCGTCTACCTTTATATCTATCTTCATATAGATGATGTTGGGTTATGCTATAATACAAAACTATTTTTTTTATGTGGTTCAGTGCTAGGCATAGCTTTTATCACTATACAGAATTATCTATAATTTATCATATGGACCTCGATTGTCTGCCTTATCGCTACCGACACACCTTTATCATTCGTTAATCAAAAGACAGACCTCTCTGAATATCACTTCCTTATTACCGCATATAAACCCTGGCTTATACTACCTTTGTTTAGAAACCCCAATGTGACTATATAGAATATCTATGGAATCTGTTTGCTCACCCTATTTGTCGCTCTCAGGAGTTCTTGTAGACTTCGCCCAAAGTCTTCCTAAACTCTTCGTGTCCTGAAGAATGTACCGTTGTAAAGTGGCCGATCTTGGTCGCTGTGCAGAGACCCGGCGACCTCCGTCCGTCTCTCAATTGGCACTGACTCCCCTTATAGGTCAGGGGCACGTGTATATGTCAAACTTCCGCCTGCCCAACAGTTGGATGCCCTACAGCCGTGGCTCAGGATGTGGAGAACTGCAGTGAACACAGATAAAACGCAAGCCATCCAATTTTCTCCACTACGTAGATTTCCTAAAGTCCAATTAACTCTAAATAAATCACCCATAGCATGGACCCGCAAAGTCAGATACCTTGGAATCACGCTTGACGCTAAATCAAACCTGTCCCATCACGCCAAGCAAACTCTGTCAAGGGCTAAATCTGTCCGTGGCAGACTCCTTCCAGCCAATCACGCCAAGAGCCCTCTACCACTTCGTATCAGATTGTCCGTGTACACAACTTACATCAGACCGGTACTTACGTACGCAGCTCCAGCTTGGTACTCTTTGCTATCTGTTTCTTGGAAGAAAAAGTTGGATTCCTTCCAGAACAAAACTCTCCGTTGGATCACCAACTCCCCATGGTACGTATCGAACGTCACCGTCTCTCAAGTGCACAAAATCCCCACACTCGAGGACTTCATCCTAAAACTAACAAATAGAGTCAAACATAGAGCCGAAAGGACTCGATACACTCACCTCAAACAGATCATCACTGATCCTGAACCTCCGCAGGTCAGAAGAAAACGTCCCTTATGTCTGGTTTACGAACCACCATAAGTATCCAAAAAAATCCAAGCTCTATTCATAAACACCACACACTTTAGTAGTCAATCAAAGAGTATTCCATAGATTCACCATCTCGTTCTCACTCAAAAATTTTATTACAAATTTAGTCATTAAAAGTTTCAATAAAGTAATTTTTCAGTTACAGATAAGCAGCCATTGTTTTAAAACAGATGCTGTCTTTCACCGAGACTACGGTCTCGCCAATTTGCCAGTGGCCAACCGACCTACTAATTGAGTGTTTTGCCAATGTCAGGTATTTCTACAGTTCCTGTATCATGTCGTAACTATACTTTCATACTTCCTTGTTTTGTTTTTTGATTAACGATCCTACATTAATCCCTTAACTAACTACCATATTATATTTGGCATATAATTAATCTAACCATGTACCTAATTATTCCTAACAGTACCACTTTATTAAAACCGACTAAAAAGTATCAATAATTTCTCCTAACCCCATACAGATTCCTGATCCCATAGGCCTACACGTTATCCTGAAAATTTTTTATCGTGAATTTTCAATAACTATGAAATTATTTGTAAGATTAAAAACGAAATTGTGGGGCTCATGTAATAGATAATTGGAGCATGAATAGTTTACATAAGTCTAATAACATTTTATTACATTGCCAATGATATGAACTGTTGTGTGAGTTTTCCCAACTACAGCTACTCCCTACACTCCTTACTATTATCTATTGTAGTTTTTCGATTTAAATTTTACAAGTATTTTCATTGCTATTATAAATTCACAATCATAAATTTTCAGGACGATCTGTATGGGGTTACTAATCTTTATAGTGCTATAAAACTGTATGGGGTTGGGTGATATTATTTTCTACTTTATAGTCCATTTTAAAAACGTGGTACATTAAAAAAATATTTAAATAATTATTTTCTGCTCTTAGTTTTCAGTTCTGAGCTGTGATTGAAGTTGTAAGTCTCTAGTTCATCGAAAAGTTTGCAAAATCGATTGCAAAATGTGACATACAGACAAGAAAGCGAGTTGGTATTGCATTGTCATCCAGTTCTGAGCAATGTTTAAAGTTCAAGTGTCTATATAGCTCATCGGGAAGTTGGATTAGAATCGATTTCAATATTTGTGCCGAACAGACAAGAAAGCGGGGTAGTAAAAACGTGGTGAAATAGACGCCGGAATATAAGTGTAAATTGGTATTAAAGTGAAAACTACGAAATAATTTATATTGTCGTCTCATTGTGAACCTTACTTCTGCCATGTTTGGCAGACCGCTATTATTTCGCCTAATAAGACATTCCGGAATGGAACCTCTTGGGAATATAGCCCCAATGCAATCTTGACAAGCCCATGAATCGCCAGTAAATTTACTTGGAGCCCTGATTTTCCAAGATATCGTTACCCAATGGTCCAGTCAGCTTACAACGTTTAAACTAAACTAGTAATTCATAATTACTAACACTTGCTAATTACAAGAAACTAGGCTGTCGCTCGGTTGACACCAAACCAACCATGCAACGATATTCTTTCCCACCGGTAGGTTTAATAAAAAAATGTATATAAATATATGAGGAGGTGGCGTTCAAAAAAGGATTTATTACAAAAAGTCACATGTAGAGATTTTGGTATAATTTTAACAGTTATTTTAAATACTTTACTAATATAAGCTTAAAATTGATAAAAAACAATCTTGTCTTATGCTAATTAATGGTTAAAATATAGGGGACCGAACAGAAAGAGTTTTGTCCACCACTAGTGTTTGGTCAGAACAGTTTTAGTCCAAATCAGCCAATCACAGGGCAGTATACATGGAAACCGCTGCCCATAATTCTTTGTGATTGTTTCTGCTTAGCATGCATATACACACTGGGGTTAGACTGTAGATGAAAATAGATTCTTTATTTCATATGTGAGTTTACGTAAATTATGTTAACAAAGGTACATTTATTTCAGGAACAGAAAGAGATAACTTCATATTTTAAAAAACAATATTTTAGAGTAACTTTTCTCCACAATTTAACACAGTGATTTCTTAAAATAACCTATAGTAAAATAATTGTAAATTTTTTCACAAACAACAAAAGATTTCCAAATTTGATTCATAAAGTCATATAATTATTTTGCAAACTAAAATTTTTTATACCCTCATTTAAAAATGTGCATGTTATTATTCCAAACAAACCAACAAAAAAATTATTGAAATATCCCTTATTTTTTTCTGAGAAAAACGATACTTTGTAGAAAAAACAAGACTTTTGGGAAACAAAATTAAAATTTTAATACTTTATTTTGAAAGCAATTTGTTTTACCTTAATACAGGACTGTTTGTTGCATTGAAGTACAAAAAAGTATATAAAAAATGTTCTGGTCAACATATTTACATGAAATTGTATTTAAATTAAATCTAAAGACCAACACATCATAATAAGCTTAAGTTTTTTTTCCCTAGGGGTCATCCAACAAGACAAGTGTTATAAGTTAAAGCTTTTTCTCTTCATTATAATTTTTATATTTACATAATTTACGTTTTTATCTTTTTACCTTTATGAGTAAAACTTTTACAAGCTTTCTAAAACATAATAATATTTTCAGAAAGTTTTTTTATTGAACTAATAGTAAAATAAAGAGTTTTATGAATGTGCATATTGTGTTCTTTAAATAATAATTGTGCATAATAATTTTCATTTGCTATCATTATCACCTTAGAATAGTCCAATCAAAAAATAATAAATCCTACTTGAGCTCATTCAAAACAAGTTTGGTCAAAACAGTTGGTTAAAACAACTGCACAACACAAGTTCACTCGCTCCTTTCTTCACCTGGACGGATCATTTCGTCACCAGAGCGGGATAGTCACCTGTGGCCCATGAATTCGTACTAAACATTCACTCCCTCATATACACGTGGGGATATAGTTAATATCTCGGGCCACCGCATCATATGACTCGTAAATATGCTTCGAATTATAAACGCATGTCGGAGAAGAGCTCGCATACAAAAGAATCAAATAAGCTAAAAAATTACAGTGTCGAGCGATTGCGAGAGCTACGGCAGGGTCTAAAGGAAACGAAAAACTGTACAAAGCGAGTATGTAGCTGGCCCAACGGGCATAAAGCGGCCAGCGACAGCGCAAACGTCTGCGGATCATGAACAGGCGTTGTTGGAAGGTAATATTCGGTGTCGGGTGTCGTTGTGAAGCACTGCTAGGAGATAAAGTGAAACAATAAAACGAGTTGCCGGAATGGATATTAAATTGAAAATTACAAAATTATTATAGATGACGTCTCATATGCTTTGTAATTATGTCCAGAATTATAGAACACGCAAGTCAGCAGAGAGCTTGCATCGAAAGGAATCTTATAAGACTAAACATTCCAGTGTCGAGCGAATGCGAGAGTTATGGCGACGTTTAAAGGGAACTAAACTGTATAAAGCGAGTGTCTAGACAGGAGTTCCCCAAGGCTCAGTTCTTGGGCCGTTACTGTACCTTCTGTACACTAACGAGATTCCAGTCATTCCCAATGTATTACTGCGACTCTTCGCCGATGACGCTATGTTTTACTACAGATCACTTAACCTGGAATATGGTCATCCAACAACATGGCTGCAATCAGTTGGATAGGCTGCAACCATGGCTCAGAAAGTGGAGCATTTCAGTAAACACAGATAAACACAAGCCATCAAATTCTCTACAATAAGGAGACTACCTCAACTCTCAACAAACAGTATGGATCCGTCGTGTCAGATATCTTGGAATCACGCTTGACTCTAAATTAAAACTGTCCCGCCATGTCAAGCAAATTCTTTCAAAAGCTAAATCTGTCCGTGGCAGACTCCTTCCAGGCATAAACACCAAAAGCCCTCTACCACTTCGTATCAGATTGTCCATGTACAAGACATACTCAGACTCACGTACACATCCCCAGCTCGATATTCAATTCTGTCTGTTGCTTGGAAGAAAAGGTTGGATTCCTTCCAAGCAAAACTCTCCATCGGATCACAAACTCGCCATGGTACGTATCGAACGCAACCATCTCTCAAGGGCACAAAAACCCCTCTCTCGAGGACTTCATCCTAAAGCTAACTAACACACTCAGGCACAGAGCCCAAGGTTCTCACCACACACATACAACAAATCATCACTGATCCTGCACCTCCGCAGGCCAAGAGAAAACGTCCCTTATGTCTGGTTTACGAACCACCATAAGCACTTTAAAATCCAAGCTCATTCTTAAACACTATACATTTTCTGTGATTAATCCTAGTGTAAAACATAAGATATAGATTCACCATCTCATACATACACAAAATTTATTCCATATTCTGACTAATACAAAGTCAATGAAAATTATCCATAAAGTCACTCTTTAGTTTCAGATATGCAGCCATTGTATTTTGCAGATGCTGTCAACCATAAGACCCCTCAGGTCTTGTCAATTTACTAGTTCAGGTGCAGGCGTTGTGGAAGGTGATATAGGAACTCGCGGAAGCTATCATCGAAAGGAGTGCAATAAGGCTGAAAAGTCCTGTACAGGAAACGGTGATATTATAGAGATAAGTGTCAGCGTGATAGCGCCATACGTACTTAAAATTTTAAAATAAACCATATAAAAATAAAAATTAATTCCAAATTCGTAATTTTTAATGCCTTTATTTCCCACGAATGTTTGACGATGATGCGTTTTTGAGAGCTTTACCGAAGGTTGTACCATTAGATAAAAAATTAAACGGGATACCAAAATGTACTCTTGACGATTTTTCAAGACATAAACCCTTTATTTTCATTTAAAACATTTAAAGCACCGCCATGTATTAAACACAGGTTATTTCTTTTGTCAAACTCGGTTATTTTTTATGGGAAATGCATAAAATTTCAACTCAATCGGTTGAGCTGTTCTACAATCATAAAATATTTATTAAAAAACGAAATGGCAGATGGATGGTAAAAGAAGCGTTTCCTGGTAAAATTTAGGAAGTCTGTTCTTAATTTTGTACCATACGACCACCCCTGATTCATCTCACTGCAGACTCACCCTGTATATAGATGAGAAATCTTAATCGAGCGCGTTAATGCCAGACAACACTCTTGCGTATATTTTACTCTAACATTTTTCAAAACGCAGAATAAAGTTTTGTATTATATCAAATTAGGTTAATGGATACAATTTGTGAATAAAGCTAGGGGAAAAGTTTCACACTGTTAGGAGTAATTAGGAAATGGTTAGGTTAATTGTAAGTCAAGTATAATGTGGTGGTTGATTAAGTAGTGTTTGGTGTAAGATTGTCAGAGCAAAAGACGGAAATACGAAGTGGTGATTACGACATAATACAGGAACTGTGGAAATGCTGCCATTGGCAAAACACTCAACATGTAGGTCGTTTAAACTCTAGGGTCAGCTGGTATCCCTACCCTAGAAGTTTTTGCTACAAGATGTGCCACTAAACTGTTTCAGGATGCACGAAACTCAGGCTATCCTCATATAGCTGAGATCTGCGGGAGACTCGACATCCCGGAAGATGGTAGGCCCCGGCCTGCCGCTATCCTGGACGACCCTCCATAGGTTTCTTCAGGTTGCGACTCCATTCAATATTGATACTAACCTGTTTGAATTCATTTTCTATTTTAGTGAGTTTCAGATTGCTGCTTGCAGCCATTAGGGAACGGCCCCTAGATGCTGCTGACGCTCCCCCCCAGTGATGCATGCTGAGTGTCTCTGTCCGTTGCGCAGGTACAGGAGTGTTGTAACGCTGTCTCAGGAGAGGTAAGCTGAAACACTCTTGTGCCTGGGTTCGGAGCCAGAGTGACTTCCTTACTTGGGGGGAGGGCGGTCTTTTAGTGGGTATTGCCAGACTTGTTCTGGTTGAGTCCCACAGTACCTTCTCTAACGAGAGGTCTGCATAAATGCATTTTTCCGCCTAAAAAAAAAAAAAAAA
>JAGFPH010014835.1:5896-21622 GCA_018207615.1 Philaenus spumarius | reverse complement strand
CTCAAAAATTAGTTACTTACGGTCGAAAACGTGCTTCCGGTTGTTGGATTTTTTTTACTAACGAACTCGTGTGAGCGACGTAGACAAAGAACATGTGTACCGAATTTGGACCAAATCGGCCTTAAAATGCGGCCGCTAGAGTGCGAATGTATATGATTTTTAATTACACAACAAACATGTTCTGGGTAAGATGATCGGTGCTCATTTACTACTTCCGACTTCAGGTCTTACCATAAGGGTCGCCACAATAGCTAATTTTTCCTATGGAAATTCGTTTAAAATCTAGTTGGTAAAGAACTGGTTATTCAGTTTGTAACGGGGTTGGCGTACGGAGCACGCAGGTGTTTCCTCTAATATATATATATATATATATATAGACGTACAATTTTAAAACCTACTCACTGAAATAAGAAAAGGAAAGAACAAATTAAAAGCAATCTTTTTGGGTAATAAATACTCCCAACATCCCATTTATTCATCATGTCTTATTTGTCGAAAATTGTTACATGAATACTTTAGATAATAATGAATTCATTTTCAGTATCCAGGTCACTGATTTATTAAAAATAAAGTTTCTTGCCTTCTTTTCTTCCGTTACGTGACCACTTCTTTATAAATTCGTTAGTGACGCGTTTCGGGACTTTTATCCCATCATCAGACACAAAATTACTTAATCGAGGTCGTCATACATTAAAATTAAATTACACAAAACACACATAGCACATTTCACGTTTAGGTGTACACCTTCTGGCACACACAAGGTTAGAACACACACCCTCTTAAAACACAAGGTTAGATCTGGATCGCGACCCAAAGAGAAAGAAAAAACGGTCTTCGTATCGACTGAATATGGCAACATCTTACCTAAAATAGTTACTTCTACCTTCCATAAACTTAACAGAACTGTAGCATTCCAAACCAATAACAACATCAAACAATTTTTTCAACCCAAAAACCCAAGACATATAGAAGACCAAACAGGTGTGTATAAATTGACTTGCGACGATTGCGAAAAGGTTTACATAGGCCAAACCGGGAGAAAATTTAAGACTCGATTTAAAGAACACTTGCCAAAAAGATCAATTTCAGGCAACAAATCGAATTTTGCCCGCCATCTAATTGACGAAAACCATAGTTACACGAGCCTGGAAAATAACCTGAAACCAATTAAAATATGTACCAAAGGGAGATATATGAACGCAGTCGAGGAGTACGAGATCTATAAGGCGTTCAAATCTAAAGATGTAAACGGCGAACACCAATTATTAAACGACCAGCTGAGTTTTGACTCGAATACGTTATATGATACGGCGATAAGGATCCAAAAAGCCCGCGGTAAGAACAGGTTCAGAGTGCGCGAGACAACAGACTGACAGTTGCCGCCAGAAGGTGTACACCTAAACGTAAAATGTGCTATGTGTGTTTTGTGTAATTTAATTTTAATGTATGACGACCTCGATTGAGTAATTTTGTGTCTGATGATGGGATAAAAGTCTCGAAACGCGTCACTAACGAATATAAAGAAGAGGTCACGTGACGGAAGAAAAGAAACTTTATTTTTAATACTTTACACGTTGAGTTCTTATTGAGGAAAAATACCAATCGTCAGCCCCCCCCCCCCCAACCACTACCCACCCCCAGCAAATAACGATCACATAAGAATTGCATCATCAAGAAGCAAGGTTATATTATTGTCTTCACCCAACGCGAACACTTGCGACACTTGATTTTGGAATCCATTTACTCTTATGGCTTTATATTTTACTGTCGACAAGTTAATATCTGCTTGGGTCGTAAAGCAGGAAGTTATTGTTGGAAATCGAGTCTATCGGATTATTTTACTGGCTCAGGTTTTGTGGGTATTTTTATATCGCCATTTGTAACTTGAACGATCGTTTGGAATTAAAGCGGATGAAGTGGACACAGAGAGAATAAATTTACAACAAGTTATTTTTGTAATAGAAATTAGAGAAATAAAGTGGACAAACAGTTAAGTTTTATAATTTGAAGTAAGTAATACTTCAAAGGGCGTTAAAAGACTTCATCAAATAAAAAGTTGCTGGGATTCTATAAAGACTTTCTTTTAAACAAATATTTCGTGCGGTATGAAGGCTAATTTTAAGAATTGCTAAAATAGTGAACTTGCTGAAACACCTTAAGAGTGTTTATTCATAGAGAATCTGGTTGAAAATGCAAAATATTTAATTGTTACAGATAATTAAACGATACATATATTAGAAACTAGTAAGCCCTGGGAAAAACCTCAGGCAGATTAATTAGATACACACTAGAAGAACATAACTTTAAAAAAAACTTTTAAAAACAACATACTTCTCCAGGCCTAACTATGCTGATGAGGATTTTCAATTCGGTAAATGTGTACAATTATAATGTTTACTAACTGAAGGCGTATTAATTTTAATTTGTTACTTACATAATATGTTATTATGTATCAAGAAGGATAAATTATTATTTTTTAATTGATTTTTATTTCATAGGATTTAGGTCAAATTATTTATAAGTTAATAATATTATAATGAAGAAATTAATAATTGAATATTTTTATATGTTATACGAAGATTTACGAATGTTTCCGAAGCTAAACGAATGGGTATCTCTTCTTTAAAATTGTAAAAATGAATACATTGATGATAAAAGGTTGTATTTATATTCGTTTTATAACCTTAAAGCAAATCTTGTAACATACCAGATGTCTTAAAAGTCCCAACCCTCCCACTTTAACTTTTGTGTTTGTTAAAACAAACAAAAATATCCTTTGGGGAACGATACTAACTTAGCCCAAAGTATCTTTTGAAGCATTCGAAAATGTTGAGTGTCCCCTTAAAATCTGGGATTTTGGGGGCAACTCAAAATTTTTAAATGGAAAGTATGGTCATGTGATACCCCATTTTAAAGGTATATTTAAGACTAGGAAAATGACATAAATAAAACAGAAATCGGACCACCCGAAACAAAATGGCGGCCCTGAACGTGTTGAAATAAATCGACATAAAGTTGCTGATCTCGAAAAGTAAGAGTTTTAAGAAAATATTTCAAGAGACAAAAAATGTTTATTTTAAAGTGCTTGACCTAAAATATTGCTTCCAAATCGATTTCATAAATTTTAAGTCAACTCCTACATCTTAGAAAATTTTGTAAAAATAAAATTTACGAAATAGATTGGAAAGCACTTTGAAATAAACATTTTTGGTCTCTTGAAATTTTTTCTAAAACTCTTCCTTTTCGAGATATTAGCAACTTTATGTCGATTTATTTCAACACGTTTAGGGCCGCCATTTTGTTTCGGGTGGTCCGATTTTTATTTTCTTTATGTCATTTTCCTAGTCTTAAATATACCTTTAAAATAAGGTATCACATGACCATACTTCCCATTTAAAAATTTTGAGATGCCCCCAAAATCCCCCATTTTTAGGGGACACTCAAAATTTCCGATTGCTTCAAAAGTTACGTTGGGCTAAGTTAGTATCGTTCCCCAAAGGATATTTGTTTGTTTTAACAAACACAAAAGTTAAACGGGGAGGGTGGGACTTTTAAGACACCTGGTATATTAGCTTACATTAGTTGTGCAACTCATATTGCCAAAATCTATTTCACAAGACATTATATTATTTAATGAAGTTGTAAACATAACCCCAAAGTATAATCTACTAGGTTTTATTGAAGTATTTCAGAAGATGGGTGAAATCAGCTGTTTTATTATATTGTAAGGACGTACACTTGCTTCTGTAGGAGTTGACTCTCTTAGATTTCGAAGTTCACCTGATTTACTTCCCTAAGCAAACATTATAGACATTTATTCGAAATTGCATAACATTTTTAAAACGGTCTTGAAATTGTATTTACTAAAGGAGAGAATATGCAATAAACTGCAAGTTGAAGCAAGTTGAAAGAATTAACGAGCAACGCTCTTAAAGTTGTTGAAGTGAAAATACATGTTATAAAGAAATACACAGTTTAACAAGCGCACAAGTTGTAGTTAAAAATACAGGAACTATGAGTAGCTTAATTAGTACGGATAATATGATCAGAATAATTATTATTTTATTAGAAGTACATTAACCGAGTGAGTTATTTTGTCCGCAAGTTGTTTTTATCATAAACATTGTAGAAAAAAGTCTACCAATTACAACATGAAATATGTGCAAGTTTTAGCTTAAGATAATACATTTTTTTAAAGTACAATAGTTATTTGCTAAATTCTTCTTTTTTTTGCGATGCTATGGAACAATCTATACTAATATTATAAAACGGTAAATTTGTTTGTATGTAGGGGGTAATCTCTGGAACGACTGAACAGATTGAAAAAAAAGCTGCACTAATAAAAGGCTACACTATCCCTGAGCAACATAGGCTAGAATTCATTTTGATAAAAACATTTTAAATTTCAATATTTGTAAATTTAGTTGGGAAAAAATCTTAGGATTAGGCCTAGACTGATGTACCAACACAGGTATTTACATTCATTACCATAGCAACTAATTGAATAAAAAACAGATAAAACAGCTGTTTGCTCCAATATTTCCATTAACAGCTGATTTCAAACTTTGAATTATTTTTATTTCTAACTTTTAGGTTAGGTTCTTATTCATGTGTAGATCTGAGCCTTGCTGGTTCTTTTAACCTTTATTATAACTGCTGTTATAAAATATACGAAATAATTTCATTTGAACATTTAGCATTATTTACCATCTTAGCTTTGGGGTTATTATTAATCCTACACCTTAATTATAAAGAAAACATAACACGATTATGTGTATAGAAGGTTCCAAATAAGTTGGCGTGCGGAGCACGCAGGGGTTTCGCCTAGTATTGTATAAATTAATAATTTTAACAAACAAGTTATGTTGCAACAAGTATTTTATTTATACTGTTCTTTAAATGCATTTATCCGTAGATCACTAAACTTTCGTAAATTTTACGATGAAGATTTCAAAAACTAAAATATATTTTTCTAACCAGAGGACTTACGACGCACCCTTTCCTATAGCTTCGTGTTTGGCCTTGACCATGAAAATGTGTAATGTTGATTTTGTGCTGCGCTTCCATTATTGTGAGTTAATTAACAAAACTTCGTTGAATTGATGAACGGTTAGTGATATAATTTTAAAATATATATAAAATGTTAATTTTCAAGTCTTATTTTCCTATCTATACCTAGGGGTTTCCCCTAGTATATATAAATAAAATTAAGTGCCTGTCTGTGATTTCAAAATAAATACATTTTTTTTAGCTCATATGACAACACTTTACACTTTACCAAAACCTAAACATGCATTTTTTGTCTGTCAGTCTTTCACCTGTCTGTCTGTTTGTATGGACTAATCTACGGAATGTCTGAACCAAATTTGGCCAAACTCTTATATGCATGTTTCTTTTCCAGAGAATCTAGACTACTTTTTACCCCTAAAATATTTAGGGTTCCTATATGTATAAATCAAACAACTGGTTTGTATCAAAAGCTAAACACTTTGACTAGATCTTCTGCGTTTTAATTTCTTTAGTTAAATATATATCAAAACAGTATGAAATAATGTGAAATGCATTCATTTATGTTAAATACACCTCAAAACCTTATTTGTAATTTTGATGTTAGTTCGTGAGTTATGAGTATCAAACTGGCAGAAAACGTTATTGTTGTTTATTGTTGCGTAGCTAATAATTTACGTATTCCTAAAATCAATACATAGATCGATTTGGGCAAAACTCACTGTGTGTTTTTGGGTCATGGACCTCGGATCTAAATTAATTTTTGTTTTATTTGCGTGTAACGTAGTCTAAATGTGAGGCACAATATTTACCCGACAGTCCTTTCATTTATTTAATCACATCTGCAGATCGAAGCCGCACGGACCAGCTGTTAATTTAATATACAAATATGTACAGGATGTAAATACTATTTCCGTGGCACAAAAACATTAGTAGAGAGAAATACATCATACAAACATTCCACTGTTATAGAATGTTTTGGGGAAAACATTTTTTCATACATTTCATTAGAAAATTAGATTTGTTCAGGAGTGAAGGCGTGTTCTGTTATAAAGGTGTGTAGAAAACACAATGAGGACTATATACAGGACGATAATTTTGACCATTTTATAACGGAGAAATTTGATCCAACTTTACAAATTATTACAAGTCGTTATGATGTTGCCATTAAACTTAGAATAACTTCCTGTTGAGAACTATAACGACTGCGTATTTAAACGAATAAGTTTATTACCGCATCAAACTTAACTGGTGCTTGTAAAAACATGTAAATGAGTTTATATAAAAACAAAAATAAAACAACACTGGATAGTAAACTTTAAATGCGGAGCAAGTTAGAACAATAATAAATGTTGTTATGGGCGAATTTACAAGCATGTCAATTTTAAGAAACGTTTGGTTTTATATAGACTTATTTGCTTTCTCATGACTGTTGGTTCTGATTGTATTCCATTTAAAAAGCGGGGTATGACCTCAGAAAATGCCCCACGGACCAGACCACTTGTTGTTTATGTTTTTTGGATCACTGATTCCGAAAAGTGGTGTCCAGAGGCTCTAAAAATCCCGGCGTCACCCCTAAAAATGCAAAAAAAAACACCCTTCTTAGGGTTTTTTTCACAACAACGTGAAGTATTACTTTAATTTTACACCATTATTTTATTTTATAATTAAAAATATTTTAAACGTTATCCTATTACTTTAAATGAGCAATTTTATTCTTGTATCTATCTTTGTTTGTATCTTTATATCTTTGTATCTGTCGCGGATCTCGAAAACGGCTCTAACGAATTCAAAGAAATTTTGTATTTAGGTGTAGTTTTGATTTTTAAGTACGCCCATATAGTTGTATTACGTGTAAAAACGCAATTTTTGAGAAAATCTAATTTAAAATTTAAAAAATTTTAACATAGGGTCTTAGGGTTGCCATGTTGGTTACAAAATAACAAGGAAATAGTAAATAAAGCAATCAAAACAGCTGTTTAAAAACAATCCATGAGATTGAATATTATCCAAAATCAGCTGTTCATTGGATAGGTTTTAATTACTGTTAAAAAAAACCAGCTAATTTATACTGTTTTAGCACGTTAGAATTAGAATAAATTGGGCCTGATTTAACAATTTATGTTGTCAAAAAAAAAGTAAACTTGGCAAAAATGGATAAATTCTAATAGTCAATTTTGTAATATAGGCCTGGCTCATTTCTGAAACTTACTATTGAGGTTATGCTTACTACTGTATATTTATTTAGGTCTGATTTCAAAACTTTAATTGTCAGAAGATAGTAGAACTAGGACTAAAATCGTAATGAAAGCCTCTCACGTTTCTAAAGCATGTATTTGAGGTTATAATTAATCTTGTAATTACTTTTAATATATTTAAGCCTGGTTTCATAATTTTACAAACCAATGTACAAACGAGCCAAAGATTAACGAGATTCTTTAGCGAATTTTCCAACTGCGAGCGAAGCGAAGCAGCCATCCGAGGCCAAAGGCCGAGCCCCTAGTGGAGTGTTTATTTCTAACCTTGTTTTTCAATTTCGCATACATTTAGGACTGATCCATCCCTTTAAGAGGGTGAAAACGTTATTTCTCAAAGCTACAAAAGTATTCAAGAAAAGTATTAAAAACCACAAAAAGTATGCATTCGCGCTCATTTCCTAAGTTTTTCCTATATCTGATGGTAATTTCGGTTTGGTTCTCACCTCCCGATGGCGTTGAAACTATCTCCTCCACTTGGGCACTCATCAAAAAGTGAAAAAGATGTTCCTAAGAGGGTGAACAATTTCAATATTGCTCTTCAAAGTTGTTCGTCAGAAATATCGAGAAAGAAAATAGGCTTTAGTTTCAGTTCATTTTATCTGTTTTCCCTGAACTTGAACGCAATTTGGGGGTGGTTTGCAGTTGCACCTCTAAGGGGTTGTAAAATACTTCAGATAATCTCACGAACCCGTTCATTTTAGTTACCATCAAAACGTAGAAGAAACATTTTTATTTTCCGTCATTTTTTCGTCAAATTAGAGGTGGTTTTACCCCCTTACGGTGAACCCTTATGGTGCATTTCATGGTCGGTTTCTACTAAATTTTGGCTACTAAAACCCTTGTGGTTCATTTCTTGGTTGGTTTCTATGGGACTTCCAACGTTCTAAATTTGAATCATAATTTGTGCATTCCATAGCATTGTTTGGAGGTATCATAAACGTAGTTGTGAAAAAACCCCTTTAATTTTTTTTGTGCATTTTTAGAGGTGACGCCGGGATTTTAGAGCCGCGGGACCACAATTTTTCGAATCAACAAACCAAAAAACATAATGTACAAGTTATCTGTACAAGTGGGGCATTTCTTGAGGTCATACTCTACATTTTAAATGGACTATTGACTGTGGTACGTCTGCTTGAATATTTTTGTTAGTTGAAGACGATTTAGATAAACTAGACTGCACACTGATACAGAAAACTGAAAACTGCATATATTCATACAGACAAGCATCTTTAATTATTATCCTACATATATTTATTCATTATTTACAATCCACTCCCTCTAAAGGCAATACAGACCCAAATATCAACACATCTATTACAGTATTTCACACACTAGTAATCATTGAGAGAAAAAAACAAAAGTCAACAACAGACATAAATTGAACCTTGAATTGTACCATATTCTTAAATATATATGTCACAGTAAAAGTAGATTATTAGGGAGAGTTAACTCTGCCTATGAAGAGTTTACTCTTACTAAAAGTATTAGTAAAAGTTGATTAAAAATAAACAGATCAACTTTTCCTAGGAAGAGTTAACTATGCCTGCTGTGGTTTGGTAAAAGTTGATTCAGAGATGTTGCTCTCCACATGTAACTGCGCGCGCATATCTTTGTTTTGATCATCCCCGCCAGGCAGTCGCCATTACTCGTCTATTTGTTGTAGTTCAATAATGACCAAGGATTCAGGTTAGGTTAGGTTAAACAATATCTGATGGATAAACAAACCTATGGATAAAACAATAGGACTGTTGCAACTTCACAATCACTTAGAAGTGGACAAGGATTTTTCAAATGCTCTTGCAACACTAAATACACTACCAAGAAGTTCATGTATAAGAAGGAAGATGTGCGCTGGAGCTCAAAGTATCACAAATTTTTACCTTGCTGTAGTAAATGATACGTCTTTTTGTATTATAAAGTTTGCTTTTTTATTTGTTTTTATTAGGTAGTAGACAGTTTTCTTGCAAAAAGCCAACTTTTACTAACTCAATAAGAGTGCACTTTCCCTAGGTATAGTCAACTCTGACTAGTAAATGTTAATACAAATTCACCACCTTTCGCTTTTAATCAACTTTTACTGAAAATACCAGTAGGAGTCGACTTTACCTGGGCAGAGTCAACCTTACTGGAGAATTTACTTTTCCTGTAGCATATACACTTTCGCCCAATCGCACTTACACATACATAAAACTAATATACATAGCTTATTACAATAACGTGTGCTTATCTAAACTCAAAGTAAAAACATATTTACTCGAATAAAAAAATATAATATAGTTCAAAGAAAAAATTCCCACATTTCTCTGAAATAAAAAAAACATCCAGCTCCCCCAAAGGCATAGCCCGTTTTAGGAATAGCCACTCGTACATTTTGTGAAATTTAAATATGATAGCAAGACAAAAATTAAACTAAAGATATATAGCTCCTAAATAAAAAATTAAAATTTACAAATAGTTTTTTCAGAAATTATTTTTTCCCAAAAATATCGTCAAGCATTCTACACAAATATTAACAATATACATTCACATGTTCTTACTATAAAGTAAAAAAGGCAAATTAAAAAATTTACACTTATCTTAGACCATACGAGGAATATTACATAAAGATCAGTGTACTATGTAATAACTATTAACTAAGTACATTTATTAAGTGTTCCAACATCCTGTTCAAATATACATATTCACATGTTCTTACTAAGAAAGAGAATATCAAAGTAAAAAAAATTACAAAACACGTAGACATATTTTAGATCAATGTAGGGGGAATTAATAAAGATCACTATACTATATAATAACTATTAACTATACATTTAAAGAGCCAACATTAACATCCTCCTCAAAGAGCCAATTTCTCAATTTTCACAAAAAAATATGAAAGTGAATTTCCACACTTTATGTGGCCAGACGGTACATTAAAAAATTATGGCCCGAAGAAACAAAAAGTCTATATTTCCTCGTATTTGTAGTATAACAGTATATTAGGCAACGGTTTATAATAGTATAAAAATAATGAAATGAACATGGAAATGCATGTTATACAAGACAATATCGATCAAAGACAAGTGACTTTGTTCGATTTTCAAACATACAACAGCCTTTACTTATATTATGACATTGAACGTAAAAATTATTAGTATTATTGGTTTTCTATTATTTTCTTCAGTTGTTCTTACCGTTAAACTATATTGTAATGTAAATAGCACATGTTTAATTTAACAACAAAATTACATTACCAGAACATTATTTGCAATACATAACTTTGTCTTAAGACTATTATTGAAAATCCGACCATTGTTTTAACAAAGTCTTACAATCATGAAATAATTTACGCACGCAGCTGAACCGCTGACGTGAGTTGAGCGAATTTCGAAATTTAAGTTTATATGTTTCAGGGTTTCAACCGACTATTTGCTAAGTTGGTCTACTCACGAAGGCGCCGAATAGCTGCCTATGTACGTAGTACAATTTAAGCTTCCAGCTCCGGCTAACGCGCTCATTCCCACTCTCGACCTCGCGGCCTCGTGTTATGAACTGCTTCGTTTCGCTCGCAGCGTACAAACTCGACCGTAGGCCTCGGATCAGAAGATACCACGTGGATTTGAACCGAGTACTTTTATAGTATTTTTCGATTTGGTTGATTCTAAAGGGACCAATGTTTTATTATAGTACGGATATTTAAAAAAAAATACTTCAAATGCTTGCTTCCGATTTTTTGCTAAAAAATTCGCCAAAGTTAAACAAACAACATGTGTGACAGATTTGGACCAAATCGGAATTGAAATGCGCCCATTATAGTGCGAACACATATATAGTGTACGAGTGTGTTACTATATAAAGTTTTGAACGACACCCCAAAACGTGTTCTGGGGACCATGATCGGTGCTCATTTACTACTCCGTTGAAATTCTGTAAGAACAAAATATAAAATATAACTGAAACATTTCGGGACTAAGGAGGTATAATAGACTTTAAATGAGTGCAATATGTTTCAAATAATTAGGAAAGTTATAGTCGTTTTCAGTTTTCCAGAAAATCTGCCCTATTTCTATTACCTTTGTTTCGCCCACTAACGAATTCAACCAAGATTTTCCATCTTTATCTTTTATACATAGGAATAAGTGTGGAATAGTTTTTGTAAAATTAGGGCATCGTGCTGTTACAAAAATGATTGTGTACATATACTCTCAAGTTTACAATGGTTTTGCTACTGTGAAACAAAAAACCAGGTAGACATTTTCCGGAAGTCCTACCTGGCAACGGCTGCAATTGTTAGTCTTTATTTTAAATTTAAATAAACGGTATCAGTTAACTGACACATACTTTCTCCCAACTTACTGTAGTCAAAATAATATTGTTTTTGATCATTTTATTTACTACTTTTTAGAACAAAACAAAAAATAATATTCTACCTACGTCAATCGTATAACAAAATTATTGTCCCAGGCGGGATTCGATCGCGCGACCTTTGAATTACTGGCCGTGCTCGTTACCGTGGTGCTACTCCGTGCGGCCGCTGCCGCGATGCTAGATTGACAACACAAACTTGTTTATTTTTAAACATTTCCCTATAATTATAAAACAACGAAGTTTTGATAAAAGCGGGTGGTGTCATTTTGTTTGGCATCTTAAGCACTATAAATACTGAAAATTTGATCAAAATCGTTAGAGCCGTTTTTGAGAAATTTGCATTTTTGTCGTTTTTTATGGGTTTTTAGGGGTAAATTACCCTTGAAAATTAAAAATTCCAAAAAATGAAAAAAAAACGCCTGGAGATATTAGGGTTTAGTACCTACATACCAAATTTCATGAAAATAGGACCAATAGTGTCCTCTCTGGTCGTGTATACATACAGACAGACTGACAGACAGACACAACTCTAAAAACACTTTTTTGGGTTCAGGGAGCACCAAAACCAAAAATTCCACTAAAAATATTTTTGGGTTCAGGGAGCACCAACACAGATAATTGCACTTAACAATTTTTTGGGGTTCTGGGAGCACCAAAACAGATAATTTAACTGAAAATTCAAATTCGAACATTTTTACGAAAACAATACTTTCTCCATATACGACGTATAGGGTGGAGAAAGTAAAAATTGTTTAACAATATCAGTTTACACAAATATTTAACATATAGCGTTTATAGAAAAGTTCTGAGATTTAGAACAGTAATGTTTTTAACATAACTTTTAAGCATTAAAAATTAGTCTATTCTAAGTCTTTAATTAATTATATAACATTTGAACTTGTTAAAGAAAACCACTTGACGAAACAAATTTGTCCACTCATATCATAAGAAAATATTTGATAGATTGTTTTCTTTTGACTGAGGGGAGCAAGAAAACTAAAATCTCACAGCAATTCTGAAAACTTTATAGATAATATACTTACATAGGGCAGCCTAGTGTACTTCCATTACTTGTGAAGAATCTGAAGTGCCAAGGTTTTCATGTGTAAGCAATCTATAAAGCAAAATAATAGTGAAGATCTGAGGTTAATAAAGCATTCATTTTTACATATCTCGTATGGCAGGTTTAGCTTTACATTCCTTGCTAAATAAACCTACTGCACTATTGTGTATACATTAGTAATGCAATCACTACCGCAGTTGTACAGCAAGCACTGTCACACTCACACAAGCACAGCTCACTTATACAAATATTAGTGATTGTAAATTATGTTATTAAGTATAAAATGTCCTACAAAATAATTTTGGTTATAACTTTGTGGTTGCTTTATATAATTTAGTCTTAAAAAAATAGAATTTGTTTTTCACAGGTAAAGCCACTGCTGGATACAAACACATGTTTTCATCAAACGTTTCACTATACATCCATAATACACTAAATGTAGTCGACCATTTTCTGTACATACCAATTGTACGGTACTGTATATAGTAGTTAATATACACGGTGTCTGCCACCATTGGTATCTTGCAAACGTTAAATGGAGAACCTTTCCTTGTTTCATGAGAAATTAATAATATGTATTTAAAATATTTGCAAATGGCCGCCATTTTGGAAAATGGGATTTAGTATTGTGGGTTTACAAAACCCATATTTCTAGATTTAAAAGGGTTATTTGTTTGTCTAAACAATGTTTTGTTAGGGTTGAGAGCGTTTTCATGGTACAAAACGTTACCTTAAAATGTCTTTCATTCAGTTAGGGTATTTTTAAAACTGTATACCCTGCTAACTGTTAACCGGTTAGTCGTAAAAAAAGCATCAAGGACAAAAAAGTCTTGAAATAACATTTAAAATCCAAAACTATCATAAAATTCAGAATGGTCCATGAGAAATTCGAAGTTATTTACAATTTTTAATTTCTCAAAAAAAAAAAATGAAATTTAAAGTTGGCTATCAGATTTATAGTTTACAAGATACCAATGGTGGCACACACCATGTATATTATACAATAGTGTAATACTAAAGAGCTTAGTTGTAGCTAGAATGGACATGCAGTAAACACCATTCAATATAAACATTAATTGTTATTTATTGGTAGAAGGTTGAACCAACACAAATACAAATAAAGGTTTGTAGAATGTACAACGTGACCAATGCAGTGATGCAACTTTATTATAAAGCTAAATGTACCTAGTCTTTTTCAAATACGTTTAAATATTAAACTTTGTTTGATGAGAAACTGTGCTCTCTTGTTATTTACATATTAAATTGAATTCCATTTGTTTGACACTCATAAAAACTAATAACGTTGTCAATTTGTTCTTTAAGCGAAGAATGCAATTCAATCCAAATTCCATGACATTCTGACAACTGGTTGCATGGAATTATCATAATGTACAATGTTATAATATTTAATGTCATATATTTACTGTATAGCAGTATAAAGTATTACTCAGTGATCGTTAATGCAAGCATTTTTGTATATTGAAAATTATTTAAATAGCTCATAATATAATAATATATATTAGTTTAAATTAGACTTTATAATGATTATTTGGTGTATGGTTTATTACATTTCTAGTAAGCCTTCGTGAAAACACAGGCATATAGATAGATACACATTATAAATAAATAATTTTAAAAAAAAACTAATTAAAAACAACAAACATTACCCAGGCCAAACTAACTACGCTGGGAGCGATTTTTAACTCGGTAAATGTGTACAATTATAAGGATCATGAAACTGTAGGCCTATTTGTTAAAATTTTGTATTTATATATATTTAAAGAAGGACACAAATATTATCTTTTAATTGATTTTACATTCTAAATATACTATAGTATAGAGAAAGTGTAGTGATCGCAAAAAAATCAATGTTGAGACTTTTGTGGAAATATCCGTTTTGGGACCCCTGAGTCCAAAAAAGTGGTTTTTACAAAATGTTTGTCTGTATGTATGTATGTCTGCATGCAAAGCTAGAGCGAAAACTATTCAATCGATTTCAAAAAAAATTGCACCATACATGTCAAGTAGGCTTGTAAGGATGCACGAAAAAAGAGTTTTGAAAATTTTTGAAAAACAACCTCCTTTTTGGCAAAAAAAACCCTCAAAACATCTGTTATTATTTGTTTATAAAAAAAACGGCACTAACGATTTTGATCAAATTTAGTTTATTTGTAGAATGAAGTCACTGTGAATCTGTTTAATAATTTAAATATGTTTGTGAGAAAGTATGTGCCAGTTTCTGGTACCGTTTATTTATTTCATATTGATAGATCAAATGATTTAGAAGTAATTAATGTTATAGTGAAGAAATTAATAATCGAATATGTTTATGTGTTATACGAAGATGTACGATTGTTTCCAAAGTTAAACGAATAATTATCTCTTCTTTAAGTTTGTATAAACGAATATTGATGAAAAAATGTTGTATTTATATGCAGTTTATAACCTCAAAGCAAATATTATAACCTATTATAGCATACATACATTAGTTCTATAACTCATGATATTTCAAAAATTCACCTTCAAAAGGAATTATAATGATTGAAGTTGTAAACATAATCCTAAAGTATAATCTTACGTGGGTTTTGTTTATGTATTACAGATGATGGGTGAAATCAGCTGTTATATTATATGTTACGTACGTACGTACTCGCTTTTGTAGAAGTTGATAACGCATAATAATACCGTAAAAAGTTACAAAACAATTTTTGTAATGAGTTTTGTTACAAAACAGTTTTGTTCGTCAATCTTGACAGAATAGAAAAACAGAAGTTTTCATCACTCCGTACCGAAAGTAGCTACTTTCGATGTCAGCTGGTAGCAACGAAAACGATCGTTTCCCAAGCTCTAATTTAGAGCAAGGGAAAAACGATCAGCTGATTTTCCCTTGCTCTAAATTTGTTTTCCCTTGCTCTCAATTAGTTTTCCATTTGCCCGCTACGCGCTCTGACGTCGCTTTGCCGTTTATTCTTACAATTTATATCAGCTGTTCTTATTGTTCAACAATGTTAATTGAGAAATATAATAGTTTGCATTTTACTGAGGTTTCTT